>JARHVA010007510.1:397500-482500 GCA_037957365.1 Torreya grandis
GTAAATTATTACCATGTTTAAATTAACTCCACTCGAATTATGAGGATTGAAACAAAAAAATATATCATTTCAACATTATCTTCCTTTCAAGAATCTGGTTAACTGGTATGATAGTCAAAGTGTAGGTTGACTATATAGGGGTCTATGACTATATTCATGAGAATTTGTTTGTAAAATGAGATAAATATAAATGGATAAAATTTTAATATGTTATAATGACATATTAAAACTTTATATAACTATTAATAAAGCAAGAAACTTTGAAAATGGTGGAAAATACTTGTCACTCTCAAAAGAGACAAGTCTACACATCTGAGGTGTTTTTCTCATTAAATCAAATTTAAACTTGAAATTAAGATTTTAAAGAATTATATGCAATATTTATCATCTATTGGAACCAATATAAGAAACTATGTTATGTGAAAATTCTCAAACCAAGGCAAAACCTTTAACATGCATAGATTAGCAAGTTGATTTGAAAGGTCATCTTCATGAGGATAGTTCGTAGAGAAAAAGGAACCATTTTTAAAAATAATTATATTGAAATTAAGGTATCTTAGTTTAAAAAAACCTCCCAACATAAATTGGTCTAAAACATCTTGAGTTGTCTGTACCAAGCAAAACCTTGAACATCACTTCTACTTGCCAAGAAGCATGAAAAGGGAGTAGAATGATATTGATCAAGAAATGGAACTTAAAAATAAATTAAAAATGTGTAACTGATATTTGGGAAACTTAATATACATTTTTTTCCTTTCTCTCTAGGCACACTTCTCAAGGAGCCATACATGTACTAAAATCTCCTTTTCTCCCAAGAAAGATACATTTTTAATTGAAGAACCTAACACTTTTTAGTTAAAAATAGTTTATTAAGAACTGATATGACACATGCATAATGAAATCACCCTTTAAAATCTTCACACTTCCCAAAAAACCTATATAACTCATTGAATCTACCTTTCTGACTCCTAAAATGACTCAAAAGGACATGTTGGCAAATGAAATAAGGACCAAGGCTAATATATAATTGAATAAAATTAAATTACCTATGATATACCTTGTGACCAAATATTAAACCCCCTAAAATACTTAAAACTCAATATTTTTACTATGGGTGCCCCAATTTGACCTAAAAGTCAAATTTAATCAATAGTAAGAGTAGGGTAAACATCAATGAAATAATCCCCATCATTGGTTGAGTCACAACTAGAGTTGCTAAAAATGGGAAATTAATCATATGGGATTTTCTTCCATGTCATTATAAAAGAGAATACCATGCATTATATCTCTTATCAAGCTATCAAATTATATTATATGTATATATTATTTTAGTGTTTTTTGACCATGTTATAATTATAATAAATGGGAAATTCACATAAAGTATTTTTTTCCATGTTCTTTGTGTTATCTGTTAGGAAGTTGAAGATCAAATAAAAAATAAAAAATTCTCCACATAGTACATAAAGATATTTTTTAATATGGGTCTAAATGCTGGTATTTTTGTTAAACTAGGGATCGTAACCATATAAATGAAACACACAATGAGAGCTTGATAAGCCAAAAATTATAGAAATGCATGGCATCACTATGACATTAATTATAATAACAAACAAAGAGAAAAAAAAATTAGATGTCAATTACCCACCTAAATAACTAAAATTTTGATGTCAAAGGGTCAAAATCACTAAATATATCCTCCTTTTACAAATATTATTGTTGTTAAAAATTTAACTATTATTGAAGCTATTTCGTTAATTCATTCTGGGCTTTCAGCAAACCAAAAAAAAAAGCTATTATCCTTTCATAGTATATTCTTTTACATATTTGAAAATCATATTGGAATGTTCAAAGTTTTTTTTTTAAGGTCCTTTTTTTTATTCTAACCACTGTCCATTCTCTCCCATCCCCTTCATTTGGATAAATAAGAATATCAATATGAAAAGAATCAACTGATTGAGATATTTTTGGTATATGTTTTGGCTGTAAGTCTACATTTGGTTCACAATTAATTTTTTTTTGAAAATATTCTATCACATTTAAGAGGCATTTATAATATATTCTCCTTGTAGGGCATCTCTTTTTTTAGACCCTAAGGAGTCTTAGTGAGTTTACTAGCTAAATCAAAATACACATTATCCACATCAACGAGTTCAGAAAGTGTGTCCATCCACCAAAGTAATTCCCTCTTATTCTTAGATAAATTACAACTTTAATCCAAATTTCCTATAGTCAAACATATCCTAAAACTCAATTAATTCAAGGAGATCCAGAAAATATCAATATTAACAAGAATTCTTGTATACATGGGATGGAGAAATTAATAAGCAATAGAGTCTAATTTTATGAAATCTCCCAAATAACTTCCCAGATACTTAAATAAAAATGAAGTCAAAAACTAAAGTGGTAAGTGAAGTAACCTTACCCATATTGATCTAACATGAAGACTTTCAATAAGAGGGTTAAAGTTAAGAAACCATGGCTTGAATAATACTATGTTATGTTACCAAATCCGTATTTGGTCCTTGAATACTGCCTCATGATCCTCAATATTTTTGAAGATAACCACAAAAAATTGCATTGTAGATGGGAAATTTCCCACCAAGACCTTCATGAGAGGATTTTAGTTCTCTATGATCCAAACATTGAGATCCATGAGACAAGGCCAATTTTTTTACAAATGGCATATCATACTAGATTTAGATAAGAGTTTATCCCACTTCAAGAATATAGAGAGATTTTCCCCTTTAATTTAGATGGAAGAGATAGCTTTATAATTTTTTAGAGTCTTCCCATACCTCTTTGTAGATATCTCTTAAGCATCAGGAATCTTATATACCTCTACATATGAGGGTCACTTAGCCTCATTTCTAATCTCCCTATTCTAAAATCCCTTCCCCTAGTTTATATATTATACTCTACTTCTTGGTAAACTCTCCTCACCCTCAATAAAGTGATATGGTAAATGATAAAGGATAGTCATGTCCCCCACACAATTTTTAGGATCACCTCCAAATGTCTCTAACTTTTTAACCTCTATTTGGATAGAGGTGGATAGATCTAGACCTTGATTCAGCACATAATGATCTTCCCCTTACCCCACCAAATTTGGTAAATCAAACTACAAATCCTTATTTTCACTTTGGCTTCCATATGCCACTTGATCATCTATGTTATTTTACGCTACTCTGATAAACATCAATCCACCACAAAAATGAAACCCTAGATTCTTGGCTATCATGCATACAAAAATTAAGTTGAATAAAATAGTACATAGAGATATTAAACACACAATACTAATGTTATATTCCACTCTATGAATATTTCCTATTACATATTCATTAGGGAATTACATACATATATAGGAAAGTCTCCCTATAATGATTTAGATTCATATATTATAATTATCTCTTTATATCCCTATAAATACTCACTAACTTATAATATCTCATAGGTTATGGAGAACTAACCTATATAAATAATATTCTTTTAAGTCACAATAATATGACCACCAACTAATGTATTCTAATAACTAACCCACATAACAAATAATCAGATATTACTCACGTAATTATTCATTTTAAAATATTCACAAATCAATGTGAGGACTAACATTTCCTAACATTCCCCCTTATGCCTTACATGGTAATTTGTGTATCACAAGACTTAATGATATTAGAAAATTAAAATCATCAACATATCATCAACCATTCAATATTGAGAACACATTTATCGAATATCTGTGGGAACTCTTAACATGAACCATCTGCCATCAGCCATTCATTGAAGGAACCTCATTAACCTATACAGTGTAGGAACTACAAGCATGAACCATTTGTTCAAATTTTACACATGCCTCTCCATAAGACTTATTTATGTGGTACATTATGGGAAAATAGGAAACACACCTCTTATTTATCTCACATATAAACAAGTGATAGAAAATAACAAAATACATGTGCCACTAAAGTAAAAGTGACCACATCATTAGTGGCCAATGAGAGGATTGAATGGCTTTTATCTTCAAATGCCTCTAGTGACTTTCCTATTACTTAATAATTAGTTGATGAAGTATTGAAACTAATATTCATGTTGTTTCTAAATGGATACCCCTCCTTAAGATTGACACTCTTATGTACATCAAATTTGCATATAAATTCATTTATTATGATAAGGGTTACAAATTCATCTTTAAAATTCAAACCATATAAAATACTATTATTAAGGAGGAGACTTTTAATGACTTGAACCCACTTGACATAAAGATAAGTATTTTTTAATATATGATGATAAAATGACTTGAACCCACTTGACATAAAGATAAGTATTATAATAGATGACATTTTTCTCATAAAAATGACTCTTAATAATAAAACGTGACTCATTTTAAGTTGAGAACTGTCAACTGGAAAAAGAGTTTAGAATATTTTATTAACCACAACATTAATCTTATAAATTATAAAAAACAAGAATATTGACTACATAAATATACCCTATAAATAAATTAAAAAAATAAAATGGTATAAATACTCACGATACTTATAAGCTTTAAATTAAAGACTCTAAAAACTAATTACTAACAAAGACATACTATTTTGATCAGGAATTCTAAAGCTAACAACTCAATGTGTAACAAATGTGTATTTTACATCAGAGTTGGGACCTCATAAGGTAACCATTGACTAATGAAATTAGAATTCATAACATTATATAATAGATGGATTGGATTGATCCACGAGAAGGTGAGTTTAAAGGAATTATCAATAGTCACTATTCATGGAGAATCGTGAGCTTAAGGCTGAGCGGTGACCATTTGGAAGAACCTTGAATGAAAATAAGGAGGTGGGTTTAATTTCTTCCCAAGGGAGAATTTAAGTATGGTAAGTTGAGATTATGATCTAATATTACCTCAAAAATAGGGATAACATCATTGATACAAGAAGAGTTCAACTTGGATTATAAGGGAGAAGAATCTTGATGTAAAAAATGCAGAAGAACATTAATTTAAAATTACATATTTATATAGAGGGGATTAACATGGTGATGAAGGAATATAAGAATAGATAAAACCATAGTCAACATTCCCCTTGTATCCTAAAATAATCACAAAAACCCTCATACAAAATTACTAAAATGCACAACCTCTATAGAGACATATATTGAACATTGTATATCAAGAGCATATAAATCAAGATATGTAATATTTAGAAAGATCAACCACCTTGTAAAATATTAAATTTAATGTGGTCAATGAAGGAAAAGGAAATAAAAATGTGGATAAATGGTAATTATTCCAATCTCCCAATGAGCCTTGACTATATGTTGATACCAATATGTATAGAGATTATATACATAAACTGATCTCTAAATGCCTTTAAATTATATATCCATGGATCCCAACAAGCCAAAAATTAAACCACCACGTAACCCTAAATTTATTATCACCAAATTCAAATGATGAAAAATATGAATATCTAGCATAATATAAATATATTTCTAATAAATACTCAAAAAATGACAAAGAACTTTAACAGTTAGTCCTCTCCATTAATCAAGAAACACAAATACATGGTACTGCCCCTAATTATTCTTATGCTACCATTTTTCACATACCTTGAATGACCCACTCTAATACCATTGTTAAGAAGTTAAATAACTAATCATAGATTAAAAATTCTAAACATAGTACACATAGATATTAAACACACGTTAATAGTAATATATTCCAATCTATGAATATTTACTAATACATATTCATTTAGGCATTACACACATATATAATAAAGACTCCTTATAATCATGGAGATTCATATCTCCATGATTAACTCTTTGTATCCCTATGAATACTCACTAACCTATAGTCTCTCATAGTTTACTAACAACTAACCTATATAAGTAATATTCTTACCACTCATAACAATATCACAAGAAACTAATATATTCTACTAACCCACTCGAATAAAAACTAGTGAATTATTACATTAATAATTATTTACTTTACAATATTAAAAATAATTGTGATCACTAAAATTTCCTAACATTGTCAATGGGAGTGTCAACTACTTCACCCTTTATATAAGTGATTTATTATCATTTTATAAGTCTATATAATGGAAATTGAAAAGACATTATTACATAATATATACATTTAAATTGGGAGGCTTCCATATTATGGCGGGATTATTATAAATGAGAAGATATTTATGGGGATATTAGGTCTAGCTATAAATGTTTGATGTAGTATCATATTTCAAGTTAGGTTTGTCGTAAAAGGGAGTATAATAATTTATTTGAATTCTAGAAATGGGAAATAGAATGTTTTATGTTGTTAATAATAATATCCGAATGATTTGTTACCTTTAGTGGTGGATATGGAAGCCATAAATAAGAAACCTATGCAAAAATATATTTTCAGCACGCTAAGAAAACCATAAGAGTATAAATCATTTTAAAATGATTAAAACTATAGTAAAATGTGAAAGCATTCCAACTGGTATTGAGATAAGACTAACTTAATATTTAACAAAATGAATGAATTAAATTGTGGTAAAAGATATATATCATATAATATAAAAAAGAGAGACGACAATATTGTGAACACCATACATATAATTAGATTGAAACACAAATAAGGGTAGAGGCTATAGGCTACAACTAAAATATAATAGTAAAAATTTACCATCAAAGATATAATAAGGAAACCACATGCAAAAAATTATTGAACAAAGGCAACCAATATCCATGGACTCCAATACCAGAAAGAACAACCTTTTGAGCTCTATAGACTCTAGTAATATTGATGCAAAAATTAGATCATCTAATGGCAATGTTGTAATAATATCCAAATGCACATTTGTCAAAGCTTCAATACAATGCAATTTTGCCAAAACTATAATGGCAATGCTAATCAATGTGGTACATTGACCACAACCAAGAGGAAAAAATGAATGAGTAAATAAATTTTATTAATAGATGTAACTTGTTCAATGTACTTGGTCATATATACTACCATGATAAAAAAATATAGATCTAAAAAAATAATACTTTGGGAAAAGTTGTTGAAATTTGATAAACTAGTAATGCATTTATATGTTTATGGGTACTCTAGGCTGAACTAAATATTCCATTTTATCCTAAAGTGCTTTTACAACAATGTTACAATTTTTTTCAAAAAAATTCTTTTGATAAACCTACAAAACAATGGAAAATACAAAATGGAAATAAAATTAAAAATCACTAACTAATGACTAAATAAGGTGCCTCATATACCATATTAGAGCTCAGTATACTCATCTCTATGATATCTTTAGCATGCAATTACTATAGTGTTATAAACAAATCCTTAATACATACAAAATCTAATTTTTTTTTATAATATAATCTATGAAATTTTAATATAAATTATTATTAATTATTGTTTTCTTATAATATATGAAAAATATAAAACCATATAAAAAAATCAAAATATGACTAGTTTTTCTCATCTATTACAATAATAATCAATTTATTAATTTGTAACACTGACTAAAGTTAGATTGCATTAGTTATGTAACATTTATATTTTTTAAACCTATAATAAACTAAAATTATATATTGTTAAGGTTAAAGGAAATATGTCTAAGATTTATTACTTTTAAAAAATAGACATAGAAAGTGCAATTAAAACATTTCACCAACACTTTATAGATTAATGTGTGTTGGGGTCTGATGGACAAGATTAAATTGATTTCAAATATTCATCTCTTGGGATGTGACTAGTACTCCTAAATCCCCCATTGTGAACTTATTTATTTAATCCCCTAAGGCATGATGTTAGTATGCTTCTAATATTGTTACAAACATGAATGAAATTGATGGCTTCCATGTAAGACACTAGGCCATATGGCAATCTCCTTTCAGTCAAACAAAAAAAAATATGTAAGGTATGACAAAATCCATTAATTATATAAATTTTTATCTCATAAGTTTATAAAATTGTTTGAGGGAAAACTCATTAGTGTCCTACAATCTGAAGCATAAATATTATCACTGGAAAATAATTTTATCAAATCCACGATGAATTTTTTACCTCAAACGATTTTTATCATTATGACATGTGACTATAAAGTTACAAGTACAAAATGGTATGACCTATAATTTCCTACACTTAATCTCTCTAGTACTGTGCACATGTATCCAAAAATGGTTTAAAACATGCTTAAGGGTGAAGGTGATCATGGTCATACATCCTTCCAAGTAGTCCTAACTACTGCCTAGACCTAGCCAAGGCTCTGGAATTTTCCTATCATTTATATCATTTTTGTAAATTTATTGTGATGAAATATATCAATCTATTAACTAAACAAAATATAAAAATTGTAGACATCTAAAATTGGACACCAATGACCTCCAACCAAGGTTCAGACCAATTTATACCAAACATCATAATTTGGGATAAAATCTCTAAAATGTGTTAAATGGTTCAAACTTGTCATATAAAAGTACCAAACTAGGCTAAAGCATCCCTAAATAGGTCAATGCATTTTTTGTGATTGTTAATACTTCCTAAATCATTTTGAGCCAAAAAGCTAAAAATGCAATTTGATGTTAATTTAGAATCACACGATAGGTGCATGTGTTATTTTGTGTTGACAACATCCTAAATGGGATATTGGTTTGTATTAAAATAACATCATCTTTTAAATCCATTGCAATCAAATTTTGACCCAATAATATGACATTATGTCTAGTTTGATTAATTTATCCATGGATTTCAAAATAATTGCACTAAAAATTGTTTAATATTACTTAGGCAAATTAAACCAAACTATTAGCTTAAAATAATAATTCCACTTAACATATTGAATAATTATTTATTGGAAATTGGTTTCTAATATTTGAATCATCACGTGACATAATTTTTTCAGGTGGCATCCATAGGCCATAAATTTAAAAAATGTCTGATTAAGCCCTTCCATGCCTCATTAATGCCCCTTATTCCAAAATAATGATGAGGATATTTATGGATTTTATTTACTTAATTAGATCAATTAATAATCACACATCTTCATCTTGAGATCGACATTCATGGTTAATCTTAGCCCATTTTAAAAATCTATAAATAGAAGGCCTGAGACTCATAATTTTAAGCTCTCATAAGTGAACGTTATAGTGCATAAATGATTTCAAATCTATTTTGAGATAGTGTTATTATGTCAAAATATTGATTCAAGCTTCACAAGACAAAATAACAAAGCCAATGATGTCAAGGAGAGAAGAAGATATGTAAGCTCCATTTCCATAGACTTCTTGAGCACAATCTGAGGAAACCAACGAAGACATATTTTAGAGCATTCAAGAAAGGTAAGAAATTTTATTTTCTTGCATTTTAGTTGTGATTTGTAAATGGTTTTTCTTCACTAAGTTGCCCTTAAGATCTAGGCTTAAGTTTTTAGTTCATTAGTGTGTTTATAGATTTGATTTCATCTACTAACATGATACTAATCTCCCCTTATTAGATTCTTATGTTCATAAATGGCATGCCTAGTAGGACCCAATGCATTAAACATACTAAGGAGATAAATATATAGGTCTTAAATAGAGATTTGGATGCCTAATGCTCTCTAAATTTGATTTTATAACCTTTTATTGGTTGGGTTTACATAGAGACTATTTACGGTTAGGTGTGACTATGGAGGGTTAGGTCCAACCACTGATAGTTGTGATACAGGGTAGAAACAGACCTTAAACATAAATTTTTGTTCTTTCTATCATGTTTTTTGTTGATTTTTAGGTTTTAAATGCCTTTTGATCACTAGACATTCATTTAACTTGTAGTTTTTCTCAATATTTTAACTAACCAATCCCAAAATAATGAGTTTGTTTTTGGAGGTTTTACCTTCAGATTCATAGGTCATCTGTAATGGTCTTTTATTAAGTAGTGATTATTTTTCTTAACTGCCAATGGTTATCTATTAACTAATCGGTGATGTATGGCTTGAAATCATAGAAGGTTATCTATGACCATCGATAGTCACTATGTGAAATTAAATCCAAACCCAAGAACTAAATTTCAAACCTCATTTACTCAATCTAGAAATTAATTCAAATCTTGAGGTTATAATCTATAATTTGTAGTTTGAAGGATTGGTTTGAAGATGAAATTACATGTTTTAACTAATCAAACAATTCAATTGGGGTTCTAAAAGGAACTTAGTCCAATCATTGATATTTAATTTTGGGTCTAAAATGAACATGTTTAATTTCACACAATTGAATGTTTGTGTTTGAAAAGAATATAGGAATGGTTAAGTATTGGAATAATCTCATTTATTAGAGCTTCAAATGAATCCTAAGTCTTGAAGATTTCCTTTTGGTGCTTAAGAAGAAATAGGAACTTTCCTTTGGTGCTTTAAAAGAAAAAGAATTGCGTGTCTATGTCGAATGTTTTGTGATTATTTTTCAAACATTTTTACAATTGAAGGCCAAATTTCAAAAAAACATCACAAAACAAGTCAATTTGATTATTTAAGTACAAACTCACATGAAAATGTTGTTTTTTTACAACTCATCTATTATTACATGGTTAAAAATGTTTGAGAAAAAATAATTTGTGTGTGTATGTTCTCCCCCTATCCCCTATTGCAAACTTATGGGATCAAAAGGTCCATTTTTATTAAAAATTATGCCTTGGTCTAAAGATATAAAAATAAATTTTTGTAAGATTTCCCCAAAACTCGCATAATTTGGGTGATCTAAAAATAACCTATAAATCTTTTTTAATTATAATTTATTTCATGCATTTTGGCTTATGAGGGGGACTTCATTACCTCTCATGGGTTCTATAGGGAAAATTTGAATGGGGGATTCATATAATGGTATCATACTCATCTTCTCTCCATAGGGGCTTATATAAATTGAGACATCTCCACTAGGAATATCGTTTGAGTGGCTAAATCATCTCCTTTAGTGGTTGTTTAATCTCGAGATGTATGATAAATATAGACATCACACTACATTGGGAATGTGATGGATGTAGTGGTTGTGAAAAGGATAAGACCTTTCAATAAAAAACTAACTAACGTGGACTCAATTTACATGTTTCTTATCTTGTGTGTATATGTGAAAGTGTGTAAACAAGGGTTCAATCTATATGGTCAAAAACTTATAAGTTTTAGTCAACCCCACTTTGGTACACCTTGATAGGATTTAGGATGATATACTTAGTTATATTTTTATCATTTATGATTGTATTATGTTGTGTGTTAGAGATAAAACTTGTTGTTTAAACCGTGTCATGAATGAGTCTTGTGTCTAACATCACTCCAATGTTTGAGGAGGTATTATGCCACCTATTTAACACCTTGATTTAACTTAGTAAACTTTTGTGTCAAAACATTGAGTGTGGAACTTGATTGAGATGGATAATGTTATACTTCCCAAATCATTTCAAGTCTTTGAAACATAAATATTATCACATCTCGTGGAAGTTCTAACACCTTTAAACTACTCAAATTGTTTTAAAAAGACTTGTCTTATCTTGTGTCTTAGATATCATTATTGTAACCAGTAATTTGAACCTTCTTGGATCTTTATTTAAGTACACTCATGTTATTCAAATATATCTAGTTTGTTGGTCATAAGAACCCTAGTTTACCTTAGTTGAGTCTTTGATTAACTTTTCCACGTTCAGATTCAAACATTGATTTATTTTTATTTAGGCCTTAACATGAAAGGGTTGATATACATATATTTATCTTTTTGTTCGTGTAACTTAGGTCGATCCATTACTCAAATTTGGAAACATTATTTTTTGTGCCTTTCTTTGATATAATTATTCCATCTTCAAAACTACCTTTTGTTTAGTGTTTTTAACAAATTAGATCACGTTTATGTCTAGAATTAAGTGCCTAGTATTTCTCAAACTATTCTAAGATTGTTAGATTAATCACCATCAACCTTTATTTGAAGTCTAGTTTTTGACTTCATGTTTGGACAAAAGACCTAGAGAATATTTTCCCTTTCCTAGTTTAGACATGTTTGGAACATGTTTGGACATTAGAGTTTGACATCTTATTTTTTAGGTCATTTTACATGACCTTGTTTATGTAAATCATTTAATGTTAGAAATTTTATATTATATTATTTTTACAAAATATTTACATCAAAATTTTTAGAGATTAAACTCCACCCTCGACTAAGTTAGATAGAGTTGAAACCTTTAATCTTTTTAGACATAGCTTTTTAAATTTTGAACAAATTCAGCATCCTTTGGTTAATTATTTAGTTAGCATGCCTCTATATACAAAGCAAAATCAAGAATAGATGGACTGATATTTGGCTAGTGTACCTATAGTTGTAAAAAATGTCCAAAAAAATCCTATTACATAACCATTCCATCATATTATCATCAAAAAAGAGCCATAAAGGTAGGGCATGATGATTTTACACATTTACCTAAAGGACCTTATAACATATTTTAAAATTTGAACAATTATCGAGCCTCTTCTATAAACCCTAATGTCATTATACCACTATCATGTCAAGATCCATGTATGTTTGTTACATAAAGAGGTCTCATAGAAAACCAATTCATGCAAATATAGATATCATACCAGTAATATCAGAACCTAGTGCATAACTTTAATCAAATGGACATGTCAAATGCACTTTTTATTCAATCACTCACTTCAACAGGAGTTTTATTTGAGTTGACAAGTCAAAAAAATTAGGGTTTCGACCAACTTATGTAGAACACTTCAGTCGATAACATGTTTAATATCTAAACCATTGAGAAAGTGTCTTTACCTTCTATGTAAAATAGTGAGAAAAAATTATTAGATAATACACAAGTAACATCCAATCCAAACCATACTGATGTTAATGCACAAACACATAGTCAACAAAAAAATATGCCTTTAGTTAACACTATTAGTGGTTTTTAAACTCAAAGAGTCAGAGATTATACTTCCCAACCTCAACTAATTACCTCTAATATTAAATAATATAATCCTTCTAGCACCCACTAACAAGGATTAAGTATTCATCAAATGATCAACGCCATGTCATAATACAATGTGATGAATCCTACTCCTCCCTAATAGGTGACGAGTAATATTCCACAAAAGTAGGCATAATCTAATCAACCCATGCAATAGAGGTAGAACATATTACCACCTCAACAAAGGGAAATTAATGTTCTACCTCACTAGGTAGTAACAAACATACCTCCTTCATCAAAGACTAACATTTCAATCCAAAACCAAATGATGTCTAACCATAAATGTATAAATATTAGTTAGTGATAGATGTTGAATATCCAACATGCATATACCTCCAAATTAGGATTAGCACAAAAAAAAGGTTCAAATTTTCATAAAGTACCTATTAGGTAATATTTACCTTTCATGCAAAATGTTCCATAATTTCAATGATAGGGTCTTCATTCACAAGTCCTTCTCAATCAGCTAGATATGACTAGTTAGTAACATATCCCTATTCAACCACAGAAGGGATAATACATCCATATACCACCATCACAATATTAATATTCCTAACATCAGGCCTATTTACCCAAACCCAACTAAAATATCATAAAACCATAAGTATAATTTAAATAATTTCAAAACTAATCTATGCATGCATAATCCTAGACCATTTCCTAGCCAATCCAACATACCCTAGAAAATACCTCGATCATATTGAAGTCAACATAATCCACTTGTGACTACTCAACCATTACCTCAAGCCAATGCTCCCACATTTTTCCTCAAACAAAAATTACAAAAAATGAAGGATGCAATTACCACCATCCAAATTGGGAAGCAAGTCAAAAAGTTTAATTTAGATGATGTGTGTTCTTACACTTTCAACATGGAGTACTTAAAGATAATATTTCCTTGAAGGTATGAGCCACCAAATTTTCAAAAATATAAGGGGTAAGGTGACCCCAAACTCCATCTAAAAAAATTATTTATTGCATGCCAAATAGCAGCCTATAGCAACATTTTTTTTTAATTTCCAAAAATTTTAGCTAGACAAGCCTTGGGATGGTTCCTAAAGTTACCAAATTATTCAATTTCTAATTTAAATTATATTTTATACAAATTTGTGTAGCATTTATCTTAGAATCTTTAGCATAATATTTCATTAGTAGACTTGACACAAGGAAAATAGAAACTAGGTGAAATATTTGCAAGCTATTTGCAGTGACGGAGAGACCTTGCAAGCCACTTTACCCATAGTTTAACAAATAAATAATTATCCATTGTGTTTACCCAAAATCTACATACTGAGATGTCTTACTATCTAGAGTTAAAGTGTGCACATACATTCAAATAAATCATTGATAAAGGTTTAATGATTTAAATATCCCTTATTAACACATGGGTCAATAAATTAACCTCCTAAAATCAATAAAATGGCCAAAGTCTACATCTAGTTTAAGTGCATATGTCATAACCAACATTAACCAATAACAATAACAAACCTAAACAATATAATCACAAGAAGAATGTTTTAAGGACTGGAGTAATAGAATCATGACATGTCCAAATGATAAAATCACCATCTACTCAACCTATGTCACCTTTTCATCTTACTCCTAAATAACAACCTTTTTAGCAACTGTAGCACATGCAAAAAGTGCAACAACCTAGGCTAGCAAATTAAATGAAATAAATACAATAAATACCTATGCCTTTTTAAAACCCTCCTCCTCTACTGAGAAACATTACTACTCATCATGATTTTAATAACCTTGTAGATCCCATAAAATAAGTCTTTCATCAGTGCATAATAGCTAACTTGATTATATGGCCTATTCTTATACAATAATTTTTTGAGGGTATTGACATTCTAGAAAGGTAAAAACCAAAACAATTCTATGATTTTCATAGGGTAAATCACCATGATTTATAATGTTATGTGCAAATTAGATATTTAATTCAAAATATGTTAAAAAATAAAAATATCACATTGGATCATGGAGGTTCTACCTCAAACCAGAGCCTTGGCATCTATCAGAATATTTTTCCCCAATATAACAATAAATAACATTAACAATGGCTAGTGTAACATCAATAACAATAGTATCAACAACCAAGGCCAAACCAACAAACTCAACAAAACCAATAGCAAAACCAACATCAAAATACTGGATAAAATAAGGGACATAATGGTAAAAACCAATAAACATACCATGTCATTGCACATGACTATAATGTAGTTATACGCCATATTATTGGAGGTTATGTTAACACCATTTCTATTAATCCTATACCAATTAGCAATAAAATAAGATTGTTGCTAATCATACCCAATCAACCAAACCATTATATCAATCTTTCCTTGATTTGGGACCATACAAAGGCAAACCAACAAGTAGGGATTCCCATGTTAGGACCTTATACTAATAACTTATCATTAGCTCATGGCCATGTGTAACTATATTGGTAATAGAGAATTATCCTTTCTAGTCCACCTCCACCATCATTTATTAGAAACAATGGTCTTGTACCTAATCCCAATTATGTAATCAAAACTCATTGGTCAAATATTACCATACCATGCCCATTACCATCTACCACTTCAACCATCATCCAACTAGTTCTTCTACCTCATAACAAACCATTTACCACTATCCAAGTAATTATGTTTGACATTATGAAATAATTGCAAAATATGTCAACATTAATCTTCATTTTAGATTTTTTGCATATGTCTACAATCCACAAAAACATCCTAATAGAGTTCTTTGGTCAATCCATAGTTCTAAATGACATATCTCTTGACAAATTTCAAACTTTGGTTGGACATCAAGATCTATCCCAAAAAGTAACTTTCAATAAAAATGACATGTCATCCCTTGGCCCATTGCTTAATAATCCATTATATATCCAAGTCTACATAGAGAGGCACAAAATAAAATATGTCCTCATAAACATTGGATCAGATCCAAATATAGCATCTCTAAATCTTGTCAAGCTTATTAGGTATACCTTAGTAGATCCCCAAGTAGAAATAATCACCATCAATACCTAAAACAATGAAGAAAAAGAATGATAAGGCACCATTAGCTTTTTATTTATCATTTGGGCCCTTGACGCATGATACACTTTTCCATGTGAAATATCTTGATTTATCATACATTATGTTTCTAGGTAGACCTTAGTTACACAAGATTTGTCCAGTCCCATCAACACTATACCAATATATCATGTTTTCCCACTCAAGGATGGATTTTAGTATTTTAGGAGATTTACATCCATATGTGCATTCAAGACATCCTGACGTTGAGTTCAAGAGCTATAATTACCATTTCAACATAAATCCAATCACTGAATAGGATTTAGGGAAGTCCATACTTGTTGATTTACCAGAGGCCAACTACATTGACCCTAATACCATTAATTCCCTTTCCTAGATGCTACCACTTAAAATGTCCAATCATTAGACCATTATGGATAATGGCCAAGGAGGATACTTAACCCATGACACCTTTCACATTACAAAACCTACATAGAACCCTAATTCATTTTGAAGACCAAAACCCAAAGCACTCATGAATGGCAAAGAAATGGCAATCACTTTTATAAAGGCCTATAATAAATAATAAGACCCTCTCAAAGGAGATGAATGATGGTTATATAATGAGAAATAGGCTGATTATTATAAGAATTACAAATATCCCATTCCTAATCATATTATGGAGAATCAATACTATGAAGGAGTAAGTCTCAAGGCAAATGAATAGGGAACACTTGAGCTGATGTCAATGACTAAGTGCAAAGGAACCTATGGACTTGGATATAAAGCTCTTGAGGGTGAACCCACATATCCTATTAATGTTCCATTGTTAATGGCTAGTAATAACAATGCTTATAATGAAGTAAAGTTAGGCCATGACCAATTTGATGACTTATCCCAAACCAACCTATTTGAGAATAACATAATTTTTACTCTTAGACTAGTCATTCACCATAATACATTACCATTATTTTATCTCCAACTATTAAACTTAGAAAAACATGAATCTTACCTACCAATTGATTATTTATATATTTATTAAGTCTTTTATGATTTTTTAGGCCTTAGGGATAATGTTTAGTTCGAAGATCATAAATCTAGATTCTCAATCATGTTGGACCCTGAATCCTATTTTGGAGAGTGAGTAAACACCCTTAGGCAAAATAAAATAAATAAAAATATTAATTTCTTAAAGTGAAAATCTCTTTGAGTCACTTTCTAACCATAGAAAAATTAAAGATAAAGGACAGTCTAATGGTGAAAACATGTTTTAAATGCCACTAGATGTTGGTGTTCAACCTTCTTAAAAGTTAGACGAAGAGACCACCAATGATAAGCTTGTATATGGGTTTAATTTTAGTCTTGAATAGTAGTAGGACTTTTATCACATCATCTAGGATCACAATAATGAATAGCCTATCTACGGATTTACATTTAGTCTTAAAGAACAACAAGCCTTCAATCAAATCATAAAATAATTTCCAACTATTTTTTTCACATTGATATATCTCCCCTTAGTGGATTATGATTCATCATGTCTATGAGAACATTATGAAGTAGTACTAATAGAAGAATCTAACATATCCAAATAGTTCCAATCTTTGCCCACTATTCTTGAATATGGTTCGGCCCTTCTAGTGGAAGACACAACAAAGGTAAACATAGGGTCTCTAGATGACCCAAAGAGGATTAAATTAGGCATGTCTCTCATTGAATATGAGCACAAACTTTTAACATCCATTTTGAGGGAATTTGTAGATATATTTGTATGGGCATATTCTAACATTCCTGGTTTGAATTATGCCTTAGTTGTTCATCACCTTATGGTACATCCTAGTGCCAAACCAGTGAAGAAAAAATTATGAAAAATGCATCATCACATTATTATATTGGTAAATAAAGAGTTAGATAATATATTATAAGTCATATGTATCAGGCCAAATTAATATTTTGATTATATTTTCAATGTATTACTAATTAATAAAAAGCTAGAAGGAATCAAAATATACACTAATTTTGGGGATGTTATTAAAGATTTCCCTAAGGATGACTTTCTATTGTCATACATTATCATGATAGTAAAATCCACAACGGGTTATGAGATGATTTCACTGATGGATAGTTTCTTAGGCTACAATTAGATTATAATTTCAGTAGAATATCAACACAAAACAATGTTCACCACTTTATGGGTAACCTTCAAAGATCTATGACAGTCATTTCTACGATATGGTGCATGACATTGTAAAATATTACGTCAAATACATACTAGGAAAATCAAAGTCTAGGGCCTATCATATAGAAACATTCAAGAGGACATTTGAGCAAATATGTCAATACAAAGTTAGGCTCAATAGTAAGAAATGTGTTTTTAGCATTACTTTTAGGAAACTTCTTGACTTCCAATGTATAAGCCCTAAAAATGATGACACCATCAACCAATATAAAGTAGCTCCATAATTTATAAGGTAAGATCCAATCCATCAAGCACTTCATTTCTCAAATGGCTGATAAATGTCACCCATTTACAAACCTTCTAATGAAAGGTGTAACATTTCTTTGGGATAATAATTGTCAAAACAATTTTCAAGAGATAAAAGACTATCTAGTGAATTCACCAATCTTATTACCTATTATACTAGGGAAACCATTCCTTTTATATATATTGGTGATAGATCAAGCCCTGGGGGCCCTTATAGCTCATCATGATGATAATGGAAAGGAACATGAAGTATATTATCTAATCCATACAACAGTAGCATATAAACACAATTATACACCCATCTGAAAACCTTATTTATCCATGGTCTTTACAACTAAAAGAATGAGACATTACATGTTGAAAAATAGGACCATGGTCATTTAAAATATAGATCCGCTCAAATATCTACTATCAAAAATAGATTTACAAGGCCACATGGCCAAATGGATCATGTTTCTCATTGATTTTGAGATATAATATGTGAACAAAAAAAAACATCAAGGGGCATGTTCTTGTAGATCAGCTTTTTAAAGCACCCCTTATGGATACAGAGCCATTGATATTCCAATTTCGCAATGAATCCATTATGACAATCACTGAAAAACCTCTTAAACAACAAAACTAGAAGTTGTAATTTGAGGGATCATTCATAACACATAGATCAGGGGCATGCCCCTTATTTATTACTTTATAGGTGGATTTAATTCCTAAGTCATTAAAAATCAACTTTCCTTATACCAATAACATGGTTGAATATGAATCACTCATGGGACAGGTTTGCTAGGAAATCTATATATAACATAGCTCTTCTAAGGGTTTATGGTGATTCATAGTTAGTCATCAATAATGTTACATACTACTTTTATACCAAAGATGACTAATTGGTTCCCTATAAGGCCATGGTTGACACTCTTAACCAATGAATTGTCAACATATAATTTGAACATATACCAAGGCAAGGTAATAAAATAATATATTCAATAAATACCATAAGGTCACTCATTCAACATAGAAACATGGTAAAATACTACCAGTTTTGAATTGAAAATATACTAGTGTCAGCTCATCAACCTTCCACCATCATAATGATTTATGATATTGTTGGTCCTAGGTCTACATAGTATTCAAAATTATACACTTACCTATATGACCAAATTATACCACTATAGTTGTCCCAAAAACCATCCAAAGCCTTTAACCATCATGCCCATAATTATATCTTACAAGTGGGGCAATCCCATCCAAAAAGTTCCTATGTAGTGGTTATTATTGTCCAACAATGGAAGTAGATGTAACTGCATATGTAAAAATATTTAATAAATGTCAATGGGATATTAATCTCATTCATGCCCTAGCCAAGAATCTAAAACTAATGTTGAACCTATGTATATTTGCTACATGGGGCTTTGATCTCATTGGGTAAATCAATCCCACCACATCAGATGACCATAAACATATCCTCATCGCCATGGAATATTTCACTAAGTGGGTCAAAGCTATACCCCTTACGTGACTAGAAAGTAAATTTCTAAAATAATTTTCAACCACATCATTTTCCACTATGATATTCCTTATAAAATTATATCTAATAATAGAGGATCATTCGATAAAAAATATGTCAAAAACATGTGTTGAATACCACATCAAATAACATTTTTCCATGGCATAATATCCCTAAGGTAATGTCTAGGCAAAAGCATCAAACAAAACCATTGTCAACATCCTAAAAGTGATTGTCAATGATGCCGATTGTGATTGGCACCTTCAAAATTTTCATTCCCTTTGGGAATATTGTGCCAATAATTTCATCCTAATAAGATCCACTCCATACTCATTTGTTTATGGTAATGAAGCGGTTCTTCTAATTGATGTCAAGTTATCATCTTTATGCATCTCTTTAAAATATGTTCTCGATGATTAAGACAATCAAGTAGCTTGCCTATAAGAAATGGATTCAATTGATGAGAAATTAATGGACATAGTGTACATCTATAGGCATATTAGAACTAACTCTATGCCTAGTACAATCAACATGAGAAACATAGAGAATTCAAACTTGGTGATGTTATCTTTAAAGAAAACCAAAAGAATACCACAATTGAAAAGAAGCATAAAGGCAAGCTCAAATCCAATTGGGTGGGTCCTTTCATCATTATTATGGACAGTGGCACATGACCATATAGGATCACCACACCAGATGGGGATGAACTTGAGGAACCTATGGAAATTGTCCACTTCAAGTGGTACTATGCTTAAGTGATATGATTTATTGTCTATGAGGACTGTTTCAAGTTGTACCATATTATCCATATTCTTCCTTGTACCCTACCATCCTACCATCTTATCATCCTATCATTCTACCAGCCTTTCATTATCCTATCATTTAGCCATTCTAACATCTCATTATATCAACCTAACATATTTTAATCATGTACTACCCTAGCTTATATGACTTTGGTTCATCCATTAGTTTCATGTTTATCATGAAAAATTAGTTCAGTTTCAATAGTTGTTTCAAGAGTTTCAGATACAGGCAATATTTTTGCGCAGTAAGATAGAAGTTTTGGAACTTGCATCCTTCCTTTATTTTTCCCTTCTTATCATGTTTATTTATGTAAGCCTAATTATATCTGCCTACATAGGCAAATAGGCGTTTAATCAATCTTACTACTAATTATAACCACCTATGGGCAAATTAGTATCTTTGATATAATTAGGTGTATCTTAGTTAGAAGTTCTTATGGGAAAACTAAGGGGAAATATTTATTTATTGGGCCATAACATACCAACTAGTCATTTATATGCCATATCATACCATCATCTGAATTGTGCCAGTTTTTCTTGAATTGGTTGATACACTAGTCAAATTCTTCCACTACAAAGTAGAAATACTATGACCTAAGGCCATTTTGGGATTATGTGGGTCATACTCGATTCACATTGAGGTCAGCTCAGTCCCTCTTTGCTATCAAATTCTCCTTGTTTTAAGAGAAACCTAATAAATGAACTCACCATTTTGTGAGCATCCTTTCAAGTTTTTCCATGCTCTTTCCATTTTGTGATATAAGATCATTTAGTATCTCATCATTTTTGATCAATTTGGAGTACTCTAATATTCCAAATATATTTTTAAAACCATTTAGAGAAACCAAAAATGTTTACCACTTATTTTCCTTAAATATTTTGAGAACCCACTCTAATTTACAAGAAATCACTTCTCATTTAGTTTCCCCATCCTTTTTGACCTTTTATCCCATGCACTTACCATTTTGAAAGATCATTCTTATATTCTTCTATCACATTCATCATGTTTATTTTTCATTAGTTATCATTTTCTTCCCATTTTTTTGGAAAAATATATTTGGCTTGAAGTTTTGTTGAATATCACATCCATATTACTATGTAGGCAACATCCAATTGCTTATTGCATATAGAGACACCTTGGGAACCCCCTTCCTTTTTTTTATTCCCCCATCTGATTTGATTAATAAGTTGTCATGATATTCTAGGGGCAATGTTTGTCATCAAGTTTGTGTTATGTTGTTTGTATTAACATTATGACTAACCATTGTCTGTCTGTTTGTTTGTTTGCTTGCTTGCTTTTAGTACTATTACATTGATTCAGTCTATGTGTATTCATTAGATGATTCCTTGTATGTGTTACTCTCTAATCCATCTATATTTGTACTTCAAGACTGTTATCACCATTTTTATCATTGGTGTATTTTTTTCCCTTGAGTATTTGATCCCAAGAGTCAGTTCTTATGTATATTTCAGCCAAGCCCATATGGTGTTCTATCATGATGCCTATCATCATGTGCTATATAAAAAATTAACTTCAGGAAATCTACATGGTAATAGATCAATGATATCTTTCCTTTCCAATTAGCTCCAATCTTGAGCCAACCCAAGTCCTATCCTAAATAGAGTAATTAATTTATTAAATAAATTCAACCTTTGTTAGTTCATAAAAGCATCTCCCTACTAACAAGTTATCTTGATTCATATTTATCCTATGTATCAAGTTGTCATCATCCTATTTTTAATTAGCATCTATCAATCATGTATGCCATAATTTGCACCTAATGAATATAAATGGTTATGGAAAAATTATTACACACCATCCCACTTGCATTCTCAGTGATTCTAACTAACTTTGTGCAAATCATTGTGTTATCAGTAATTCTATTCATTTTATTTCTTTTGCCTACTTGGGGCATGTTTTCATCCTATTTATCTATCCTAATTGGGGTAGCTCCATCTCCTCATTGATTATAACCACCTTTGGTAAAATCATTATGTTATCATACTAAATTTCCACTATTAGGGTAAAATGCTTATAACTACCTTTGGGAAAACCATTGTACACCATTCCACTTGCATTCTAAATGATTTTGACTAGCTTTGGAGAAATAATTGTGTTATCACCACATTATTTTCATTTATACAATCCTCTTATTTCCTTCTTTTGAGGAACCATTTTCCAACCCATTTTTCCAACCACTCCCTTGAGGGGGCACCCTATAGTTCATCCATTGCCACTGACGCTGTAGGCACATAAAACATTATTGTTCTCTGAGAAGACGTTACTATGATTATAATTTTTAATGCCTTCCCAAGTAGGGGCAAAGTATAGAAATATAGAATTAGCCACCATTCACCTCTGACTAAGCTTTAGACCAATTTCTACCAAACATAACAATTTGGGCTAGAATGACTAAAATGTGTTAAATAGTTTGAACTTATCATATAAAAGTGTCAATTTAGGCTAATGTATCCCTAAACAAGGAAATCCATTTTATATGATTTTTAGCTTTTCCTGAATCATTTTGAGTCAAAATGTTAAAAAATGTAATTTGACACCTTTAACAACTAAATTTCTCTAATTCAAAAGTACATGACCCGTGCATGTATTATTTTGTGTCTACAACATCTTAAATGAGATATTGGTCTGTATGAAACTAGCATCATCTTATAATTCCACACCAATAAAATTTAGACCCAATAATATGACATTTTGATGAGTTTGATTAATTTGGGCACCAATTTCCAAGAAAAATCACCAAAAATTATTTAATCTTACTTAGGAAAATTAAACCAAATTATTATCTTAAGTAAGAATTCCATTGAACTTATTGAATATTTTTTTATTGGAAATTGGTTTCTAATATTTCCATCATCATGTGACATTATTTTCTGAGGTGACATCCATAGGCCATAAATGCAACAAATATTTTATTAAGATATCTTATGCCTCTTATTCACAAATAATGATGATGATATTTATGGATTTTATTTACATGGATTAATTTATGGACACACATCTTAATCATGAGATGGATGGTGATGGTTGATCCTAGCCCATTTAGAATATCTATAAATAAAAGGCCTCACATTCATAATTTTAAGCTCTCATAAGCTAAATTTATAATGCACAAATGATTTCAAAGCTATTTTGATATAGTGTTATTATGACAAAATATTGAGTCAAGGTTCACAAGACAAAGACACAAAGCCAATGATGTCTAGGAGAGAAGGAGGTAGCCAAGTTCCATTACCACAAACTTTTTGATCACCATCTAAGTAATCCAATGAAGAGATATTTTAGATCATTGAAGGAAGCTAATATTTTTTTTCTTGTAATGTAATTATGCTTTGTCAATGGTTTTTCTTCACTAAGTTCCCCCTAAGATCTAGAATTAAGATTCTTATTCATAAATGTTCTTTTTGATTTGATTATATCTACTAACACGATATTAATATCCCCTTATTTAATTCCTATATTCACATAAATAATTCATAAAATAAATATTGGTGGTATGAGAGTATGCCACACCACACTAGGTAAAGCATAGGAGCCTAAAATAAAATCACCACTAAAAACTAGGCAAACTCTAAGATCAAGTCACAAATTGATATAACTTTAAGTAGATATGGTAGGGCCAAAAGTTTGAGAATCCATATCATCAGGACCCCAACCTGAGCTTAGCAAGTCATTGTCAACTATAATAGTCTCCCAACCAATAGTTTAAGTCATGCCATTTTCTTATTCATATGTCCAAGTGGGAAAAATGGACTAAGAAATCATAGGGAACTTGTCCAACATGTCTGATCTGCCTTTAGGTAGCACCCCCTAAGAATCTGGGTGCAATGGAGGAAGAGCATCCTAGTTATCCTGTTTAGTTAGGGAAGGAGGTCATGACTGCCACCCTTGCTGCTACCTAGGAGGAGTCATGTACTAGTATAGAGTACTATTATGACTATTTTAATTTTGAAAACATATTTTTATTAAATTTTTAATTTAAAATATATTTTTCATATGTGAAATTGGACATGATTTAATAGGACATAATAAGGTATAGAGCATAGTTTGCCTATCATGTACACCAAGAGGAGGAAATAGCCCATTGACATCAGATTAAATGACTTCTCTACACGATTGAAAAAGAATACATGTGCATATGTCTATTTTATAGTGGATTCTCTTGTTAGCTAATGGTGACCCCATGACCCTATTTTTTAAGATTCAAATGTATGCATCTTCATTGTAGGTTAGGAATCATGGTTTATTTAAAATATTGAGATAATAGACATTTTAATATTGAGTGGATGCCTCAAATGTAAGGCATAATTATGTATAACATGACAATAATTATTCTAAACAAGGGTTAAATTTCACAACTTTTTAAACATATTTTAGATATTTAATGATAAAATATAATTAAATTATATTTAAAATGGTATTAAATGAAGAACAAAAAATTACACAACCTATTAATATGATTTTTTAAATAAGAAAACACTCATTTTAAAAAATTAATATAAAAATATTAATAATTAAATACATTAAATTATAGTTAAAATGAAAAATAGGTTGTGGCATATGGTAGTTCCAATAATGGCATGAGCCATTAATATAATAATGACATCTACATAAATCTATCAATCGTTCAATATGAATGTTGAAGGGAAGGTTAGTCTACCATAAGATATCAGTAGGGATTTTTAAATCAATGTTATTAGTCCTAGAGGGAGGGACTATTGTCTTCCCTTTTCATTAACATGTGATTAAAATTTACTCCTATGTTCATTTGAATTGCATTGATTTAATTGTTGGAAAATATGTCATAACTTTCACCAAATTAAACTATAGTTTCTTTAACATATCAAATAAAATATGTGATTTGAAGCACTCTAATTGATAAAAAAAATGGGATGTTATGAAATATTTCACTTCTATCAAGGCAATGAGTTGTCAAAAGGACATAGAAATAATGAATGTTTTTTAATGCTACATAACTTCACACAACTAACATTTTAATCCTTTAAGTTGTCATTCAAACGGGTTATGTATTATCATAAATATTTTCATGCAACTATATTCTTTGTGGTCTATAGAGCTAATGGTGGTGGTGGGAGAAGCATTGGTAGAAACAGAGGCCAAGGCGATGGTGATGGCAGTGTAACAACATTATTGTTATTTCTTTTCCTATTCCCTGAGTCTTAGAACATCTCCTCAAAAAATGTTGTGTGGGTGTTGGGAAACCTATTTTTTTTCCTTTGGTAAATGATTTGCAGTATTACATTATTGCCTCCAATGGATGTATATTTTTTAGTGATTTTTTTAATGTTTTGTGCTTATTGAGTTTTATTTGCTAACCCTAAATTTGTATTTTGATTTTAGGGAAAAGTTTATACCATGCTTGGTAGGGAATACAAAAGACCAAAACGTGGTCCACCTGCATGTCATGATGATATTCTCTTGTACTAAAACATGCTATACTAAAGACATTTTTGATCTTCACCTATATTACAATATACTATGCTGATGATATTATTTCTATTTGTCTATAGTATTATTTTGTAGGAGAATCTGATTTGGTGAGGTTTGCAAAAATAGTGCATCAATATAGCAGAGGGTATGGTGGATCGATGGAGTTTAGATCTCATTCTACCGCTTTTCTTATATCAAATGAGATAAATATTATCCTTTCTTCCATTAAAAATGAAAGTATTCTATAGCATTACTCTAGCACTTAAATATGCCATTTGTTATGAAATTGAATGTACATACAATCCTAATTTTCTTTGTTATCATGCAGCATGAAATCGCACTTGTCTGGAAGAAAACATTTGTGGGTAGTACCATGCATGGTTTATAATTTGGTTTAGTATACTAGGTAGTCTTCATATTTTTCCATTCTTTCTTTTATATGGAATTTGGCGTGGTACACTTATTTTTTATTACTATTATTATTATTATTATTATTATTATTATTATTATTATTATTATTATTATTATTATTATTATTATTATTATTATTAGTATTATTATTATTATTATTATTATTACTATTTCATGTTTCTTTTTAGGATTTATTTACGATTTTCAATTTACTTATGGAAATTTAATGGATTATGTGTAGATTGTATGTCGAATCTAAAAATAAATTTATTTTTATGTGCATCAATGAAAGGCTTTTAGCTTATTAGGTGGTTTGTAGTGGTTTAGATTCATTAGGGTTTTATCTTTAATTCAAAAGGATTTTAGGTTATTTGGTGGTTTGTAGTGATTTGTATTCATTCTCAATCCCCTATTATTCATCCCACTCTTACTTCCCCTGAATAGCTACTAGAAGCTTACATATAGTGGCCCTCCTTTGCTTTACTATATAAATAGAGATAATTATTTTATTTGATACCAATAACATAAACACTGTATTAGATCCTAGATCCAAATACTTTCCCCTTTTCTGCCAATTTATGGTTATGTAATGGTTATTCCATGGCTATCAAGGTTTTCAATAGGCAAAGATGAGTGATGTTTATAGGTGATGAGTGTTGAAAGTGAATTACATAGGGACTAAATACAGGTTTCTAGGGGAAAATGTTGAAATGGGTTGTGAAAGGGTACATCTCACCAGACAATTAAGTCATCCACTAATTATCATGATTTTACCTAATTAGTTGAATTTACCTTGGTATATTCATTTAATATTGTCTGTCCACCACCTACAATACTTAATAATTTTATTTTCATCTTGTAATTTCCTTTTACATGTAAGGTATATTGATGAATTTCACAATGTTGTGCCTTTCACTACATGTTTTTTAATTTTACAGAATTTTATTTTTTATGTGGTGTTCTCTAGATTTCAACCATAACATTGCATATTTTAGTCTACCATAATTATCTTCATCATAATAAATTATATTTATATCTATTAGATACTTAAATGACTGTGATCATAATTGTTAAAAAAAAATTGGTTGAGAAAACCACATTAAAAAACTATCTCACAAAGATTTCTATTTCTTCTTATTATATATATTTAATGTGTTTTTCAAGGACTGATTCTTTAATATTGCCTTGGATTATAATATTTAAATCTAAATAGTAGACAAAATGATCTTAGTGAAAATTGCTTTTCTAAGCATTGTTTTATTGGTGGAATTAGGTATTGGCTATTAATAAGCATTGACAATGTGTACATGCTTTTCCATATTTTGGTTTAGAAATTCCATACTCATTGTCAAATAATTCAAGTTATCAAATCCAAATTTTCATCTGACCATGACCAATCATTCAATGCATATATCGGAATGCATTTTTTCCTAATAACAATCATTAGACTGAAACTAAATAGTTATAATAGATCAAACTCCCCACATGGACTTGGAATTATATTCCCTTATTTCTTAAAGATTGTCTAACATCCAATCTCATATCAAATTTCATTTAGGAGTCAGGATTAACAAAATTATATGAGGTGGAAAATGTGTTTTTTATTTTGAGTTTCGATGAAATTCAAAGAAATCAAACAATTTTTTAAAACAAAATCATTTGATGGCATTCAATCCATATATGGGCATGCACTTTTTCCTAATAACAATAATTAGACTGAAACCAAATAGTTCTAATCGTTCAAACTCCCCGCAAGGACTTCACATTCTATGTCCTTGTTTCTTAAAGATTGTCTGATGTCGAATTTCATATCAAAGTTTCATTTAGGAATCAGGATTAACAAAATCATATGGGTTGGAAAATGTGTTTTTTATTTTGATTTTGGAAGAGTTCTTACATGGTTTTATTTTAAAACAATTATTGTATACCATCAATCTCCCATGTCATTTTTAGTTCTTGAAAAATGGCTATGCTTATTGGCTTGCTCTAGTGTTAATCTCTCTTTTGATGGGAAGATCACATTTTTGGTTATCCATTAATGATGTAGATGTATACATTAATTTTCTTCCTTCAAAGAATCTATCACCACAGAACCCTGAATGCTCTCATTAATTAGCATTCAATCAATGGCGTATTTAAGTTTTGAAATAGTAAATTATGGTTAAAATTCAAAATAATTTGATGGATGGTAAAATAAATTGCATGATGGATTATAGTAAATATATTGTACATATTTTCCAAGGTTTTAAAAATTAATATCTAGTTTTAATGAATGATAAATAAAATTTCATAATCTTTGTATGTACATGGTTATTCTAGGTTTTATTGTGTTCAATAAGTATACCAAATCATCATCATCATCATCATCATCATCATCATCATCATCATCATCATCATCATCATCATCATCATCATCATCATCATCATCATCATCATCATCATCAAAAATTGTAATTTTTTATTTTATTTATAATTAATTAAAAATATTAATTTCATATTTAGTTTTTTTTTAATTTTAAAATATAAATAAATTTATTGTACAATGTATTAAAGATGATATATAACCCATTTAAATGTTATATCAATTATTTTCTTTTATTTTTATTTTATATTTGAAGTTTCAATTAATTAATTAATTTATTATTATTTTTATTTATACATAATTAGTAATATTGATGACATGTTTAACTTATAGATATATTAAAATATAAATAAATTTATAGTAATAATTTATTAAAGTTGATATGTAACTTATTTAAATGTTATAATTTAATGGATATTATTAATAAAAATATATATTTTATTCCATTAAAGAGTTGTTTAATTTAAAAATATTAAATTTTTTTAATGTATATTATTTTTATTATGTTAATAATATTAAATTTTTAGTTTTTAATTAATCTATACATTCTATAAAAATTATTTGATTTAATGATTATGATTTATAATTTAAATATAGTGAAAATATTATGATAAGTTATAGTATTTCTTATATACATTTACACTTAAAATAGAATAGGAATTTATTTGTATCAGTAATATTTCTACTATTATATCATATATATATATATATATATATATATATATATATATATATATATATATATAAGTTAAAAATAAAAAATGAACGTCATGCAAAAAGTGATATTAATTAAATACTATCACCAAAATATTCATTTGATGGATAGGGTTGACTATCAAATTTAACCCCTACTTTTGCACAATATATCTATATTTGTTTAATGAAAGATAATTCTTTTATTATAAAATAAATTACAAATTCTTAATATCATTTTTTAAGACTAAAATTTGTCTTTTCAAATAAATAACATTATAATAAAAAATCAAAATTATAATTTTTTTTAATATTCTTATATTAAAAAATTATATATTAATATATGTTTTTGAATATTAAGAAATAAAAAAGACTTGTAACTTTTGAAAAAATAAGTAAAGAGAAGCGTTATAAAGCATAAACAAAATGTAAATCAAATATGGAAATATTATAATTTCAAGGGTGGTTTAGCAGTTAGTCCATATTTTTTTATTGTAATCATGATATTGAAATAAATAAAAATAAATATAGTTATAGATAAAAATTCATTTACAACAAACACATTGTATATTGAAAAGAGTAAAAATTGTGAATGATCATTTTCTTATTAACAAAATATCCCATATCTAATATATTTTTACAACCTTCATTGAGATATGTATAACGTAAATGATGCTCAAGTTTCTAGTGTTAATTAATTTAAACTCACCTTGAATACCTTATTAGCTCCATTGTTTTATATATTAAATGCAAAATTTATAATAAATTATGATCAATAATTAAAATATAAAATTGGATGATCAACAACACAAGGTTAATATTTGAGATCTACAATTTACATTAGCATTATTTACATAATATAATCAATTATAATAGAATAACAATGATAAAATTATTTAATTTAATAATTTTTAGACAAAAACATTATAGAAATAATTTATTTGATAAAATTTCTGCTTACATAAATTATTTTATGTTATCATTTTTTATCTCTACAAAAATAATTTACCTAAATTTAATATAACATTATTATACTATAACACATAACAGAGTCAAAACAACAATTTCGCATTATAATAGCGTCGACAATTTTAGCTTTCCTAAACATGTGATCAGATATATTGAAGATCTCATCCAAAATAGACTTTTTTGCTTAAACCGTAATTCGTATTGAGCCAAATAGTGGAGATCGTAGGCCAGTGCTAGCGCTGCATTATTAAGAGTTATAAAACAGGGACCCATTGAAAGAGACGAAAATAATTATAACTTTTTTTCGGTGGAATCCAGACAATAGCATAAAGGAAAGTTTACAGTGAATTGCCACATGTAAGGAGGAGACAATGACCCAACATTCAATTTTCCAACAGTCTTGTACACTACTGCCAGATTCTTGTACCCCTGTGCATCGAAGTCTCGGACCCTATCGATCACGCGATTCAATAATCTGATTCGATTAAATAAGAAAGGGACCTCCCGTTCCTGACGCGGTTTTGGCCAGGAACGCACGTTTATGCTCTCTTCAAAGCAAATGACTCTGCAGGCGGGTACATTTAACTTTGCCTTATTTTGTGGTTTTTCACATGAGACATTAGCCATGACAAAACCCTTCGCAACCAATTACGTTGCATACTTAGCTACCACTTCGCACTTCCAATTATTGTTATTATGTTCTCAATTATTGTTTGTATGTTCTCATTAATAAGTATTGCAGAAGAAAAAATATACTTAAATAATATTTAGGAAATATTTCAATATTTTTATGTCAAATATTATGTTAAGTTTAATAATTGAGAAAAAAAAATTGTATTTTAATTATTTTTATTGGTTTAAGGAAAAATATGTAAATTGGAAATTGATTTTTATAGTCTTGTTTTGGTATGTATTAATAAAAAATGATTAAACAATAAAAATTGTATAAAAAAATAACAATTAGTTTATTACAATTTCATTATTTCCTGTATTTTTATAAGGTTAAATTATTTTACCCAGAGTGATGAACTGCGAAGGGGAAGCTTTTATAGAAACCAAAGTTCCAAACTAAAATTGGGATACAACAAGAGTCTTCCTCAAAAACATAAAACTGACAAAGAACCACTCGATCACCCAAATGACTAGAAAGTCTAGATAGAGAGAACTGAAAATAAAACACAATTACTAAAATGATAATGGATGTTTAGTGAGAAAAAATGTCATTTCCAGTGAACAATATGGAAGAGAGCATGCAATAAAGATGGGAAGGGGGAGGGGAGTGGGGCGTGGGGCATGGGTGGGGAAGGTGGTTTAAGGACGAGGGGATCCTCTAAATGGCACATCAAGCACAAATAAAAATGACAAACTCAATAAATAAAGATTAAAATAATCATGATCAGGTGAGATTTAGCCTTCACCTAGGAGGGAATTCTTCCAAAATCCTCTATCGCTATTTTAAATCAATTCTTTAGATTTTTATATTGATCTTTATGCCTAAGATGTTTTGATTCTATGTTTAAATGACAAGCCCAACTCATTGTTTGGTTTCACACCAATCGAATAACAGAGGGGCAGATTATGGAATGTAACATGCATCACTTGATCCAATAAAGATATCAACTAACATCCTAACTTTATGACCATTGATATCTGATGACTGAGAAACCAACTCCCTCTTAGGGTTAAGAATATCCTCCAACACCACCTCTTCATGAGAAGAAACGAAATTTTTGGAAAAGAAATGAGAGAAAGAATTAATAAGATATGAAAAAAAACACAATATAATTGTGTTAGAAAAAGTATTTATTGGAAGATCCCTCTTTCTTTTTATAGAGCCTCTAATAAATCAAGGAAACTTGAAAAGAACAAATTATAATATGGTGTCCAATCTAATTGTATTGAAAACATTTTAAGGAGAAGCCTTTTGGTTGATGAATTGAACCGAAGAACCTTAATAACATTCCACCTTGACAAAATAAAAAAGAGGCTTAAACATGTTAATAAGAACACACCCCTTCATTGTTATGCTTCCTCTGAAGCTCTCATTTATCTTAATAAAAGAACCTATCATACTAATTTTATTATATATAATGTTTTGTTTGAAATTTATTATTAATATCTATTTTAAATAAATAAATAATTTGTATTGAAAATGAACAAAATCAAAAGATAATTTTCAATATTAAAAACATAAATAAATCAAAAGATATATATATATATATATATATATATATATATATATATATATATATATATATATATATATATATATATATGAAAACATAGAAGATAAGAGAAAATTTTCATTTAAATGAAAGAGGATACTTTATTTTGAAAACTTGCATAGAAACAAAAATTCTAAATTTAAAATAGTAAGCTTATATATATATATATATATATATATATATATATATATATATATATATATATATATATATATATATGTATATATATATATATATATATGTATATATATATATATATATATATATACTTTTTATATATCTGAAAAAATAAAATACATTATAAAATATTACACTTTAAAGATAAATCATTAATTATTATATTTATTATTTCAACAAAAATTATTTTGAAAACTTTTTAGATTAAAATTTTTAAAAATAATAAAAATTATTCTAACATATTATATTTTATTATTTTAAATATTTTACTATTAAAAATATTTATACATTATGTTAGTAATTTAAGTTTTTAAATTTATGTTTTTGGACAAAGTATAATTGGCCTAAAGCTACGTGTATATGTTTTTTAAATTTTAATAGTTAAAATATATAAAAAACTTACACATACCATCAAATTCTACACCTGATGCCAAGGAATCATGGTAATGAATTGTTGCAAAAAGGAAAGAATTTTCAAACTACAATATCAAAAAAGGATGTGGGTGAGAGAAATCTCCAACAATGGAAACACTTGCAAAAGGTATCAACTCTAATATTTTCAATATTAAAGTTTAAAAGAGACTATAAATTGAACTTGTAATTGAAGTGGCATGTAAATTCATATGATCTGAAAATTATCTCAACTAATTTGAGATGTAAATTTATAATAGCCTTTAAATTTATTTTTTCATTCTCTTTTTCATTACATGTATGGAATGGGATTCACATGTAGCTTATAGAAAGGCACAAAAAATAATGTACAGGAAAAGTGCACACATTGAGGAAGAAGAAGTCAAAGATTCGGGAAAGAAAGTTCAGCAGAAATAGGTAGCACTTCATTATGTTATTCTTAAAAAATAATAATATTTTTGACTTTAATTAATTTTAATTTTTTTTAATGTAAATTATATGATTTTATTTATCAACAAAATGACTATATAAAGTGTAGACCTATATTCAACAAAATTAGTGTGTTGTAATTTATAATTAATTGTATTAAATTATTATAGATTGGTTATCAAGTTAGTCATTGTTCATTTCATGTACATGTTAGGTTATGATTCTCAGACCTATAAGTTATGAACCCACAAGAAAAAAATCATTTAAGTTTCTCTTAAGTTAAAACGAACCATGTTAATTGATATAAAAAAACCTTAATTGTTAGCCTCTAAAATATTCGCACTCATTTCTTAGGTTTCTTACATCACATCTTGTACCCACTACATAAATATAATCAAAGATACTAAAATTCTTCCAAAATCTAAAAAGTGAATTTATTCATAATGACAATAAAATATAAAATTATTATTAAATTGAGGGTCATACATTATGTCAATATATAATATTTTATATTATTAACCCCACATATAAATTATTGTCTTGAATTAATAATACTAGTGCCCCTTCAAAAGTGAATTGTTTTATTTTCAAAAGTGAATTAATTATTTTTGATCATAAATGAACATCATGAAACCAATAGATCTCTTAGGTCACAATCAAATTTCATCGCATCTTAGAAAGTATCAAACACCACCAATGTATAAATGCTCTATTATGTGACCATTGATAATAGTTGTCACATTATAAGTATATAATAGTTCCCCTTGGTCTCCCAAAAATAGACTCACATCCGTATTTCTTACAATAACATAACCTGAAAGAAAATCCTAATTTTATATTATAACACATTCATAAACATCAATACTCATTGAACCATAGTCTAAAGTCCCATAGGTCCATAGAATGGAGAAGGTTAACATAGCACAAAGGTGAATATTTCACAACATTCGAAGTGTTAGGAATGACCTTCTTGTGTATGTGATCTACCTCTAAACTAAGTTCCAAAAAGTGACCCATCGATAGTCTTGAAAAGTATTAAGAAATTAATTATGAAAATGGCACATAATTCAAGATGAGTCTAATAGATGGTCTAGTGTACACATCACCACCATATACCATTAGTACTATTATTTATGTATCATCATCTATTATTTTGGTATTATTTTATGTAGCCTACACACATTAAGAACTTATTGCATACCTATATGACATTTGTACAATTAACTAAGCCTATGGATTTCAAATGTATTAGGCCACAACCTATAATTTCAAAGATCCTTATATTTATGGGATATCATATCACACAAACATAAATACCAAAATTTGTGCACTTGATGCTAATATAACCACTATATGGCCTCACCTTGGACCATCTATAACCTCAATAAATAATTAACAATCACACTTAAAATCTGAAAATAAATTCCATCAAAATGGAGCTAATTTGAAGAGTGTAACTTTGTTAGCAATATTGATTTGAAAATGATGGAAGAAATCATCAAATAGAGGTGAAAATAAATTATCAAATAACATGGAAACATAAATTATCAATTAGGTGCATATATTATGATGGAAAATGTGTAATAATATAAATATATTTTAATATAGTAAAGAGATAAAACTATACTATTACCACCATACATAAAAATAGGTCGTGTTGAAAAGTGAGATGGAAGATATAAGTAAGAGGTGTTGTTGAAAATATGGGTATCAAGGATATAACAAGGGTAGCACATGAAAGTAACTCATAAATAAGAATAAAATATACATGAAAAAGTATAATATATACTAATAAGAAATAAATTGAAAGTGATTAGAGGCAATGTAATTTTTTACAAAGGTTTTAATAACTAACCTCCTAATGGATAGGGGAAATATAACTATGGATATATCCATAGGCTTAGTTAATATACACTATTATAAGCAATTGGATAGTATATTAGATGAAAATATATATTTATCTACTAAACTGAATAATATAAATAGGATGAAAGATGGGGATATTTAAAGTCGAGTATAATTTCCTAGTTGTCAATCTTCACCTTGGTTTTAGTAGCACTCTACAAGATATATTATAGGTGAATATATAAATTGGTAAGGATGAGGACCAAAGTTTGCATAATTGTGTATACAAAACACTAAGGGTACCTCATTGGTTTTGATTCCTTTTATTAGGCTTCAATGACCTTGTTGTCATCTATAAGAGTATCCTCATATCTCATTATTCCTATTATATACATAGAGTAGATTTTAAATTCATGATCAGAGCATATAATTATTGAAAAATATCTTATCAAAATTAATTGAGTAACTCTATAAATGCTTGTCAAACTCTTAAAATTTACTTAGGTCAAATAGCTATGGAATCGATCTCGATTAGTTCAAAATAATGATTCTTGAATGGTTTAATACTAGATCAGCCATGTTAATTTAGTAGAAAAGGACACAAACAAGCATCCTTATATATTGACCATGTAAATTTAGATTAAGTAGGAGGATTGATGTACAAAATTAAAATAAATATTATTAATTTATTTTGAGTAATTGCTTAATATAATTGGAATATGAGGAATGAAGATAAAATAGACTTAGAGGATGTTGAATAGAGATGAAGGCATGAAAATAGTGATACACATGTATAATGGGATAATATGGACATCTCTAAAAAAACACCAATAATCCATCATACCCTTTTTCTAGTTCACACTTTAAGACATGCACTCTATAAGTTTTATTCATTTAAGTGTCGCGTAAAATATTTTTTTAGTAATTGAAAAATACAGGTGCCTATATAAGCCCCAACAAAAGCTCTTCATGTGTCACAATATTTTAACATGATTTGGTGATTTAGGGTATAGATATATAAACATATAATCAATAAATAAATGTTTATAAATAATAATAAATTAAATTAATAACTAAAAATAACATATACATGATGAAACCTAAAATTCACATTAAAATACACATGTAAATAAATTAATCATAATTATGGAAGTCATAGATATTAAATATGGTAAGCCCAATGACAAAATGCTAAAAAAAATATATAATAAATTTGGGCATAAAGTAGGAGTAAAGATATGTAAGTGTATATAACTCTTAAAATAATTTAAAAGTAGGGGAAATTTTTGGCTAGCCAATATGATAAGTGTAAATTAGTACCAACATAACCAAGGAGGAAAACAATTAAAGGAAGATTTAGGAAGTGTAGATTATAAGGGTAAATTTGGACCAATTAACTCAATCAAAACAAAATCATAGATAAAATAAATATTGCAAGAATATGTGAAAATAACATGATTTAAAGTTAAAACTAAATCTAGAATACCTAAGGATAAAAATATGATGAAGGATAATAAAACATAAAGTAGAGAGGGAACTATAGAAACAAGAATATATGACATTAAAAAAGGAAGACATATATGAATGCGTGGAAGAGAAAAACATGACTAAATGGGTTGAAAAAAATTTAACAAAAATTTAAGTTCCCAAATACATCTAAGATATATCCTATAAAGATAAGGAAATAAGAAAAAAAATTATTGTAACACAAAGATGCAAATTATATTTAATCATTCCAAGTTAAAACAAGACTCTCTTAACACTAATACCATTAACAATGCCATTATATATTAAAGATATGGATAATTATAAAACACACATGCATGTATGTATGTATGTATGGGAAGTGTTTGGAAAAAAGTATATATATTAAGGGAAAAATTAAAGGAAACTACAAAAAAATATAGAAAAGGTGAAAATTGAGACTTTATCAGAGCCAAGACACTCTAATCATTCTCAAGAGACTTAGAGAACCCAACCCCATAAACATAAATATTGGGATAAAAATTGAAGTATAAGGATCATCCAATAAATTCTATATGCAGGAAAAGTATAAGGATCTTACCTTTCTACAATGTGTTCTCCATTCCTTTGGACCCCTCATTTCTTTATCATTTATTGTCGGGATCGATAAATTGCATGAGAAATCAAGTTGCAATATATATATGGGTAAATAAGTACCAAAATAAATAAGGAGAATAAAAAATGAAAGTAATATTTACTAAGTAAAGATGACAAGGGTAAATTTGGACTGAGTGATTCAAGTAAAACAAAATCATAACTAAAATAGATATGAGTAGAACATGTTAGGATAACATGAAGTAAAGTTAAAACTTAGTCTAGAATACCCAAGAATAAAAAGTGATGAAGGATAATAAAAAATAAGGCAGAGATGGAACTATAGAGAAAAGACTATATGGCATTAAAAAAGGAAGAGATATATGAAAGTGTGAAAGAGAAAAAATTAACTAAATGGCTTGAAAAAAATTTAATAAAATTTGAAGTTCCTAAATACATTTTAGATAAATCATTTAAAGATAGTGCAATAACCAATAAATTATTTTTTAACAACTCAAAGAAGAAGCTTCTATTTAATCATTCCAAGTTAAAATAGGAATCTCTTAACACTAATACCTATCATAATGCTAACATATATAAAAGAGATGGATAATCTCTCTCTCTCTCTCTCTCTCTCTCTCTCTCTCTCTCTCTCTCTCTCTCTCTCTCTCTCACACACACACACACACACACACAGACACACACACACACACACACACAAACACATGCACACATGCGAATGCGTGCACGTGCACACGCACGCACACACACACAGACACAGACACAGACACACACACACACACACACACACACACACACACACACACACACACACACACACACACACACACACACACACACACACACACACACACACACACACACACACACACACACACACACACACACACACACACATGCACGCGCACGCGCGCGCGCACACACACACACACACACACACACACACACACACACACACACACACACACACACACACACACACACACACACACACACACACACACACACACACACACACACACACACATGCATTTTGAATACCATTAATAGATGTCAAAAGTTAATGGGTTAATGGACAATAAAATAGATCGAATGAAAAAAATATAACATAACAAAAAATGGATATTTTCAGATAAATAAATATAGATCGAGATAATAGTTGGAAGTGTAGTTATAAGGGATGATTGTCTATTTGGAGGTTCTAATTATATTGTCCCAGGTCTTACCATGAAACTCAAAAACTAAAAACATATAAAAATTAAAAATAAGTAGGATTAATCTATATAACACAAAAGGGTATTAATATAAAACTTAATAAAATTAAGTGTAAAAAATAAACAAAAATATGTGTAGTGGCTGAAATAAATCGTGATGGGAAATAACTATAAATATAGAAAAAAAAACCTAATAATATGTTCAATGTAATATTAACATAAAATGTTTTAACAAATTTAAAGTACCAAACAATTGGGAATTGGTGTTATAGAATAGAAACACCACGAGGTGCATCAAAGTAAATATACCAAAGAATTTAGAAAAAGTTTAATAATATATGCTAAGAAACTATTGTTTCTAATTAAATATGAAAATGTGGTATGGCCAAAAGAAAATAAGAGGGATTATAAAATCAAATATATAAAATAATCATTAATATGGGTAATAAAAAAATAAAAATAAGAAGTGAAGATATATAATGCTAAAAAGGTTAATATAAAAAATTAAATAACATGGTGTAATAAAATAACAATAAACATGTATAATTAAATATAGTAGTCAATGAGTCAGGAGGTGAGAAGTGGTAAGATTAGATAAGTATTACCCAAGAGGTGAATGTGGAACCTACGTGTGTAGATAAAGTAGGCTAAAATAAATAAACATATGTTGACCAAGGTTCATTCATAAAATTACATAATGTGTATTATAATATTTTTTAATTTTGAGTTCTTTATCCTTTAATATGTGTAAAATAGTTCATAGGTAATTCATTATAAGAGTTAAAGGTTAACGAAGTGTATATGTTAAAAGATGATTTAATTAATTTGGGATGATGATGATGGGTGTCATAATATTCTTTAAAAGTGTTCACTAAGGTAAATGTTGGTATATGCCTAAAAGAATAAAATAGGAGAATTATGGTCATTGTAATATGCCATAACATATGATTGAAGAGAAGGATGGGTATGGAAGTATGCCCCAAAATATGCGACATATGAATATTTGCTTTAATCTTGAGATCAACATAGTTATTATCTCCACTTTTGTATTGTGTGTAGTTTTTTATCATAAAAATAATTATGTCATGTATAGTAATTTATCAATATTTGTTTGGTGTTTAGGTAATATTATATATATAATTGATCATGCCAATATTTTTTAACTTTTATCGACCATTTTTTTTATAGATTTTCCAATATAGGGAGATTAATATAATTTTTTCTTTTTCATGTCATAAGTGTCATCAATAGGATGGTAACCTACTTTACCCTTAGTATTAGTGACTCATGATTATTTGTTAAATTTGTGGAATATTAAAATCATCTAAATGATATTTATCCATATCAAATCATATCATATGATCAATGTTGAAATTGGGAGGATCACATATTATTCTAGGATCATCATAAATTTAAAAATCTTCATGGGGATATTTTATATAAATATATATATTTTTTTTTAGGATCCTATTTCCTACTAAGATTTTCATAAATGACAAAATCATTATCTATCTAATCTTTCGCGATAGAAAATGAAATGTTGATCTTGGCGATGAAAATTTTCACCATGATGAGTTACATTGAATGGTGGATATGGAAGGAATAAATAAGAAATATGTGAATTTTTTTTTTTAGTATCACTATGAAAATAATTAAAGGATACATGGTTTAAAATTTTTGAAACTTATAAGAAATTTTGAAAAGTTATGACCAATGGTGAAATAATATTAACATCAGATTAACTAGAAACTATGATGGAAAATATGTTCAATAGTATAAATGTCATATATCAAAGGTAAAAGAGATGGAAATAATAGGAATACGATACATATAAAGGAATCATAATACAAATTAGGCAATAGGCTATAGGCTATAATCAATAACTTAATGTAAGTATCAAAGATATAATAAGGAAATCACATGCAACGAATAAATGATCAATAGGGTGGGTAGGTTTCTTAGAAATTAAATAATAAGGGAAGACATAATTAATATTGTCCATGAAATAAATTATCAAATGCATGAGTAAGACATGTTATTTATATGAATTAATAACGAATTGAGAAGACACATAAATTTTGAAAATACCTATAAAAAAATGAAATTGTTGAACTAATGTGCATATTTTATAATTGATCAGTTTATATATGCTTTGGCACCAAGAAGGGACATTAAACATTGTATTTATATGTTTCCAATATTTTATCTACCAAATCAATTATCTTATATTATGAGTCCAAAAAAAATGAAGAGTTGAATAGAGACGCCATTGAATTGTTGATAAAGATTGTAAAGAGATAGAGCATTAGTCCATGTGAAACACTAAAATTGATAATTCAAAATAAATATGAGAATCGACTACGTGTGTGGATAGTGTGGAAATAAATAATATCACCATGAAATATAAATTTCATATACTAACTTTACATTATATGATAGATGTCTTAGTATGAGTTAAATAGCTTACTTACATTGATATAAAGAGTGACTAGTAAAATACTTGGATTCATGGAGATGAATAGAAAATAATATTAAATACTAGGGATGGATTCTATAGTTGGATGATTATGCCATTAATATTGTCTAATGCACCTAAATTATTTATGAGGGTGATTAACATGGTGCTATGAGACTACTTTTGTAATTTTTACTGGTTTATTTTAATGATATTTTGGTATTCAGTAAAATCAAAGAGAAAAAAATAAATAATTTTATAATGGTATTATAAATGTTAATAAATGAAAATCTTTATGCAATATATGTTGGTGTTTTTGGATTCATAGTTTTACAATATGGTATGAGAATTGGTTAAGAAAAGGTAAAGGCAATTGTTGTTCGCCTATTCCAAAAATCATATCTTAGGCAATTTATTTTTATACTTTACCAAATTTTTAAAGAAATTTTTTTAAGAAATTTAGTTGAAAAATAAGGTGACTAAAAAACATGTTTTAGCATTACCAAATTTTTAAAAAGTATCTAATGAAGATTGTGACACTTCACATGGGGGTGATGGTTTTATTTTAAATCGAGAAGAAATACACATAAAAAATTTCTATTATAATATTAATTATTTAAAAAATAATAAATATACATATGATGTTGAATTTTATGTCATCATATGAACAATAAGACATCATAGTCATTACCTAGTGCCTAAGGAGTCTATCTTATTTATAGATAATGTGTCCTTGAAATATATGAACACTTAGAATAATCTAAATACCATATATGTATTGAAATTAAGTTCCTTTATTCCCAAGATATACATTTATCTTTAATCATAAATTAAGAAAGTGAAATCAGATAAATGATGCCTTGAGTAGGCAAGTGGAACTATTGTTTATTATGGTGAGTGAATTAGTTGGATTTAAAATTATTAATGAATTATTTGACACTAATATAAATTTTGTAAGATATTTGAATAGTTTTGGAATCCATTACCATGTGATAAAATTATTGTTTATGTCGAGTATCTTTATTAGGATGGTTATCTCTTAAAGGGAAAAAAACATGTATTTATTCAGGTGTATGAGAGTTAAAATTATAAAAAAAAATTACACAATGGTGATTTGTGTTGACACGTTGTTAAAAATAAGACAATATATTTTTTTTAGGATAAGTATTTTATATAAATATTAATATAAATTTTCAAAGGTACTTTTTAGGATGTAGGATATTAGATGTCGCCTAATGCCATGTATGAATTAAATGGTTGTATTAACCAAATTACCACTACCAAGAGGATCATGCACAAGTTTGGGTATGAAATTTGTACTGGGGAAGAAAAACACACAAAAAGGTATTTATTTAATTATTATGTTGTATACATGTCTCTTAAAATGGTTCATTTTATGTCATATAAGAAAAATAATAATTCCACTAGAGTGAAAGATCTATTTTTTAAAGATGTGAGGTTGCATGTTATTAAAAAATCATTATTTTAGTTGGGGATAAAAAAATAAAAGTAATTATTTTAGGACTTTATGAAATAATCTCATAACTATATTTTATCTTAATAGTTTAGAACAACAAAAAATATAAGGAAAATAGTAGTAAATAAGAGCATGGGAAATTTCCTATGATGCATAGTTGAAGAAAAAACATAGAAATGGGACATGGCTTTACATCAAGATGAATTTGCATATAATGGTTCCATGAAAAAATCAATAGTGAAATCACCACGTTAGATTAGATATATAATAAATACTAAGTACATTTTATATTTTATAGTTACCAATTATAGAATGAGTTAATGATGATGTAAAAGAATTTAGAGAACACATAGAATGGTTGTAATAAGAATAAAGAAGAAAAAACAAGAAAAAAATGAAAAGTATATAAAAATTACGTATGAAATAATAATACAAAATGTATTTTAATAATGATATTTTATGATAGTATAATAATAATAAAAAAAAAAAACTTAAGGAACACATAACAGGATAAACTACAAGAAGATTGTCCTATGTAATTTTTTAAAGAAAATCAATGACAATGTTTATGATGATAGTTTTATAAAAAAAATTTATATTTATATAATATTTAGTGTGTCATATTTATATAAATATAATTAATAAGATGATTAATTTGAAAAAGATGAAGAAATGGATTGAAAGCCACATGTACTAAGGAAGGAAAAATAAAAGATGGTATATGTTTTGGATAAGAAGATAGTGAACACAAGACAAGACAACTATAACTTATATGTAGAATAGTGGAAAGAAGTATAAAATAGAAACAAAATTGGATTTAATAATGGGATTTGAATAATATTTAAAAATTATATGGTAGAAATATAATCAGGGAAACTCAAGGTGCTGATTTGATTTCAACAAGAGAATAATGATGTTGAAATCTATCTTGTTGAGCGCATATCTTTTCATCAGGGAATTCATTTGAGATTTCAAAATTTTAAATTTTATCATAAATGTAAATTCAATCATATATAGGTTTAGTCAGGTAGGGTCAATTTTTATATATTTTTTATACCATAAGCGATTATTTAAGGATCCAAAATTATATTTTTGTATTTTTATAATGAATTTTAGAATTTTAGACATTGGATATCTTTGAAACTAGACATGAAATTGAGTTTATATTTGAAAATTAGGGTAACTTGGGTGTGGATGGGATATGTTTATAGTTTTAGTCCAATCCAAGCTTTCATATAAAAATTACTAAAAACAGCATCTATCGAACATACATGTCAAAGCTACTAGATAAAGTCTATGCTTAAAAAACTAGGGTTAGTTAACTCTATGTAGTATTTCATTTATTTGGGTTTTTTAATTTTTAATGTCAAATCCAATTTTAATTTTATCTCTATTTAAACACTCGTGCATAATTTTTTGAATTCATTCATGAAGAATATATTAGGATTAGTATTCACAAAATTTTGATAAAATTAGGCCTATTGAAATTTGTTTTGCTAGTTTCTAGTTTCATCATCAAAACAATGTCATTGATTTAAAATTAATTAAGAAATTAAATAATAATGCAAAAATAAATATATTTAAAAATATTAATTAAAAAATATAATAATAGCTCACCAAAATAATTACCTCTTCCTAACTTATTTTTTATCTTCCTAAACTCTTCTATATTTTTTAATTCCATGTTATTTTGCTTATATCATTATTAAATCCATGAAAACTTAGTAGCATTTAATTAAAGATTGTCCACTATTACTTGGTAGATACATCTACCACATTTGTAATTAGTTTGATGACTGCAAAATTATAATAATTTTATATTTAATCCAAGATTAGTTATTACTTGTCATATTCATACAATAATACATAGGTTGGCCTAGTAAATAACAAAGGTCACTACAATGTGTATTATGGAAAACCTAGGGAACTTTTGAGCATGATCCATGTGAATTTTTTGGATATCTTGTGTTTAACCTAATATATTATAGATGTCTAAATAAATTGTACTCTTAAATTTTAATAGATACCCCTCAAATGTTGTCTGTAGTAATTTAGAACATAAATTAAAATTTTATGTCCATTTTATCTTGAATTGGTTAAAGGAGGAAAATTATTGAATGGTAATAATAATAATAATAATAATAATAATAATAATAATAATAATAATAATAATAATAATAATATCATAATTAATAACTAAATTTCATATTTTCAAATAAACAAAATGATAATAAAACAATTATTTATTGAGAAGTGACTATACATTAATATAAAACAAGATATGGTACAATTCTAATTATATAAAAAAATAGATGGAAAAATCACACCCCATCAGTAAATCTAGACCATGGGTTAATAAAACCCCTTAGGAAAAGTAATAAAATGTTTTCACAAAGTGAGCACACCAAAAAATGATACATCACATCACATGCTAGGAAGGTAAAGATAAGAAAGTACAAATATCATTAATGAGACTATTTATATATCAACAACAAATATGGATGTCAATGGAAGTAGAGGAGATGATGAACATAAAGGCTTATCAACCTATCCTCCCATGACTAGAGGATCTCCATCAGCAGGTAAGGGCTCCCAAAAAGAATTTTGTTGCTCTTCCATAGTCCAAATTTTATTTATTTTATGGGAAATAACCAACTTTAGGTGCGACAATTTGCCTTAGAGAGTTATACCCAAACCTCTGTTATCATCATCCTAGGATGGAGGGTGAGATCCCAAGCCCCTACCATCACTTCCAAAGGAGAATGAACCACTACGATCACCAAGATGAGGGGAACTCTAATGATGTGTTGATTGTCATAGAGAATAGCTCCTACATCTCGATTTAGATCACTACCACCTTTTCCCATGTCCTCATCTCCAAGGGGGAGAAGGATTTCATTTGGGATTAAGAGGTTCCTTTTTTACTGCACATGGGGCATTCCACTAGTGATCAAGAAAATGTTAGAGGTGGTTGAGATCTAGATGGACCTTTTGTATTTGGTTTTGAATCTAAAGAGTGACATTATGAAGAATAATAATTTTTTTAGAAATAAAAAAATTGCATTCCATATCTTCATGACTAAAGCAAGAATAATTCCTATCTTTTCATATTTGAAACATAATTTTAGCTCAAAATATCTACTAAAATAGATTATATTTAGTAGGAAGTAAAGCCATGTTCCATGTGAAGAATTTTGGGTGAAAAGGCTAGAAAAGTGAATGGATCTAGTGCCACGTAGATTGAGTATGCGAACAAAACAAAAAGAGATGTATAATCATTTCTAGTAGTTGACAGGCTAAGTAGATAGGGTTGGGCACACCTAGATGCTTGATCCATTCATCGATAGGTAAGCCCTGGTAGTGAAGGTACCATAAAAAGTGATATTTTTTATGATTAATAGAATCCTACCACACTATGTTGAAACACATAACCTAGATCCCATCATAAGAATGAAGATTCCATTTGATATTGAGCATATCATTTAGAATATGTTTTTGATGTAGTAATTTATATCCCAATAGTGGAGTGTTCCAAGTGAAAAGGGTGGTTGTAGACTAAGGCCAATCCCTCCACTAAGGAATAATAGAATTAACTCCAATTTTATGTAAGAATTAATCATGTATGGAGTCTTGAATTTATGTAATAGCCTTTTCATCTATATTTATAATTTGGTACTTGTTTTAAAATTGTTGGTAGTTGAGCTAAACCCTACTTTATTTATCAAAGAGGTTACTAATAACCTTTATGACTTTTATGAAAAGGCATAACCCTTTAACCCACAAGACCAAGGAAAAAGAAACATTGTGATATATAAGACAAGGTGACCACCAAAGAGACTAAGAGTGAAGGGAGAGTCCATTTTTGAACCCATCACCAGCCCAGATAAGGTGAGGCTTAATCTTCTCCCAAGCCTTCCATAAACTTTGAATAATAAAATACCCATTAATTTTGATAGGCACTAAGGTGACAAGTAAAGAGTGAAGCCCTAGGCCTTGCCATGCTTCCCTACCATAAGGGAGACCCTAAAAGATATAATGGTGATGAACAATATTCTAAAATTCATCCCCAAAAAGACCTATGATTATCCATTTGGCCCTTAGATCAGTCCATTAGAGTTTAATGTCGAGAAGACCCAATCCACTTGATTCTTTGGGGAAGTAACAAATATTCTAAGAAAATATGTGGAAGCCCTTTTGACCTTTAGAATTATCCCAAAAAAAATTCTCTTGAATTTTTTATTTTTTATTTTTGTAGGAAGAATTATAAGGGGCATACTAGGAGGAATAGTTAACATGAATGGCTGACAAAACTTTTGAGTAGTCTAAAACATACCATCCAAATATAAAGGCTTAGCTATCTAAAAGGAAATATTTTTTATACTCTTTTCACCACATATGAACATAAGTCAGAGGAAGAGACCTGAAAGCCAAAATAAATGCAAATAAACTTAAAATTAATGCTTGATAGAATCCATTACCATTTAAATTCTTCAAGCCAAGGTAGTTTGGGGCCTAGATATTGCATGTTGCATTGGGTATTTCTCCATTTATTTTAAGATTCTTAATCCATATAAAATATGTGTAGACATTCCATAATATATTTAATGGATTATTCCTCCTCTTGGAGAGTGAGAAAGGAGTCATCTAGAAAATGGCCATTTAGAAGTTGTCTATCAAACTAAAGGAGAGAAATATCCTTCACCAAACACATAAAAGTATAAATATATAGAAGATATCTAAATCCTTTTGATTCAAGAACATATAGGGAAGGGGCTATAGGAAAAGAGTGATGTATCTCAAACTAAGAATATTGGGTGCCATTAATAGTAATACAAGCCTCTATATCCTAAAAATTCATATTAATAGTATGAATAAACATTGGAATAAACCCTAGTGCCTAAAGCATTGTCAAAATGAAGGAACACTCAATGAGATCATAAGTTGTTTCAAAGACAATCTTAACAAGCAAGGCATTTTGATTATAATGCCTAGCCCATTCCATACCTTCCCAGATAGTGATGCATTATCCAAGATGAAATTGTTTTGGATGAATATCATTTGTTTATTTCAAAAAATTGAATGGATAATATGTCTTACCCTAATATTTAGTGATTTGGTAATAATATTGTAGGAAACATTGAAAAAAGTAAAAAGTATCCATTTTATGATTATTTTAGGATCACTAGAATTGGGGATGAATTTGATGTTACCATTATTCCGAAGGAAATAGTTATAACTACTAAAATCTAAACCCAATGGAGATTAGGACCAAAAATATCCCATAGGGATTATTAAAACTCACACAAGAAGCCATTAATTCCTAGTGATTTATCCTCTACCATTTGATTAATAGCCTGATTAAGGTCATTAAGGGATAAAGGTCTATCACAACTAAATATTTAATCATTATAATCTTTATAGGACACTAATTGAAGACATTTAGGGAAGGATACCTCCATTTATGGAAAAATATATTTCATGAAGAATACACCATGGCAGTGATGAAAAAATAATTGCATAATATTAGGATGTTTGTTAAGTCTTGCATTTCTTTCCTTGATAGCTTTTATTCTATCAACAACTCTCTTAGAATTGAGGAGGGAAAAGAAGTCATTGGGTACTTTATCCCAAATTTTGATCCACTACATTACGGCTCTCAACTAAGCTCTTTTATCTTTATGTGCTTCCTCAATTTATATTTTGTGCCACCATTATGCCACTTGAGTTTGACAATGGGCATTAAAAGGTGATTGATCAAGTTCTTGTGAGGCACAAATAAACTCATAGTTTATTGAATTATGTAGACAATATCTAAATATAGTCACTTTATTTACACGGATCCAAATAAATGTGATAGTGTGAGTAAGAGCATCATGCCACCACTAAATCTAACCAATATTTCCTTATGATCAAGGAATGAAGTTCCAAATTCTAAAAATATGCCCCATTATTATTTAATGTTTATGGTGGGTAGTATTGGGATAGAATTGCATGGAATATGTATTAAATTGAGTATACCTTTATTTAAAATTAAATAAAATGGGGTGATGATATACAATAAAACTATCAAGAATGACATAAAGAGGCATGTCCTTGATTGGAGAAAAATAGAAAAGATCTTGTTTAGCAAGCAAATCTCTATTGAGATACTGAATCACCCTATAATCCCATTGGTAGAAGTTATAAGAGATAAACCATGTTGATTATTAATCATTACTCCAGTGGTGGTTAGGATCAAAAAGCATGTGTTTGTTATGCATGCAGAACCATGCTTACCACTCACCATCACACCATCACATCAAGAGGCACCCTTTTTTATCCTCAACTAACTCCAACATATTAAAGTCACCACATTATATCCAATGGGAATTTGGGAGAGATTTAGTGATCCATGTCCACAATATTATCCCCTCCATAACATCATTGGAGGTGTATAAATTAACCAACCCAATAATGCAGTTGTAGAAATAAAAAAGGGTACACATCACATGATGGGTAGATTCTGATCCCTAAGAAATAATTTTTTGAACAAATCCTAGAGCCAAAAAAATTGATGACCTCACCATGCCCAACGACATACCGAGTGGTTTGACAAATGGACCTGATCTAAATGATCCACATTGAATTTTATAGCAAGAAGCAAAAAATATTTACTTCTTTCAAGAAAATAATTGTCATGTTAATAAAAAACTAGAAACTATTCATAACAACATACTTATGTAGTGGATCAGTAAGACCTCAAACATTCCAATAGTATATAATCATTGGACATGATTGAGGTGCATGTTATTGTCCTTAGGTAGACATTCCAACATGGAAAAAAATTTATACATAATATTTCTCTGTTCTTAATCATTCATTCTAAATGGTGTCTACTTATGTGCCATATATCCCTCATCTTCAAGGGGTGGAGATGGGATGAAAATATGTCATAATATATATTTCAGGTCTAAAGTGACTAGGCTCATATCTTATTTGATGGTACTCACCCTAAGATGGGGTTGTGACTATGACACTTAAGGTGGCATCTCAGCCAGTAAGGCCACTGCATGAGGCATACACATAAGGTAGGGATGCTTTGGTGAGCATGCAACCTTGAAAATAAAGGTTATCACAACATTATTACCTGATTTAAAAATTTCTAAAATATTGGTGAATTATTCCTAATTTTGTTAAGAATATGGAATAGGAAATAAATAAATAAATATAAAATAATTAAGATAGTAATTTGTATAATTTTATTGTAATTTTAATCTTTCTAAAAATATTAATAAGAGGGGAAAAATAACACTTAGCTAAAATCTAACTGAGATGGTTATTGTAGGGTTTAAAATTCACTATGTGGGACTAAGACACTATCACAAATCATGATCTAGATTTCATTTATTGATTGGAGAGGATCACCTAAATAAAAAACCATTGGTTCAAACACTATATTCCTCTTCTACCACTATTATATAAGAGATCTAAGCCTTTTATGTTTTGTTCACTATGTCTGTGTGAGCCTGCCTATGATATTTTGATTGTTAGATGTCCGTAAAACTCATTGTAGAGCTTATTTAGTCTTCAAACATTGGACTCCATTATACTTTGACAAAAAAATTTAAAGAAGGGGTTAATGTGTCTAAAATTAACTGAACATGTATCCACACCCCTTGTGTGTGCATGTTACTTGCATACTAATAATTCAAAGAAGGATCAAGCCATATGTAGTTCTCCCACTTGATGTGCTTTATGCAATATAGTTTATGAATATGTAAAATTCTAATATAAATATGCTTGAGATGGCTAGGGACTAGTTTCAGGATTTGGATAAGCCTGTAAGTATATTGGTTGGCTATATGTAGGGAATAGGGAAGATTGATTGAATAGTATTATTTGTATTATTATTTTCTTAGTGATATTTTTCATCTTTTTCCAAATGATATTTGAATGGGATTTTATAGGGATCTATTGGTCATGGGTTGAATATGCTCATATTAAGCTGACAAAGATAAGGATTGGGAACTAGAAATAAATTACCATTAGGGAAAAAATTACACTTGGATAGGAGTGTTGAAAATAGACATGAGTGGTATCAGTGATATAGTCCAAGTATGGTGGTATTGTCTTGAGCAGATGGTACCTAGGGGGATGGATTAGTCAAGAATATAGAGGCTTGACTGTGCAGAATTTTATATGAACCTATTTTTCTACCTATTTTTGGAAAAACTATTTTTTTTATTTGGATATGAGTGCCAAAAATGGATACCCTATTATCTGGTACTATGTTCCAATTTTGTTTCTATTGCTTGGGGATAATTCTAATGATTTTTCTATAATTATCACTATTTTCTTGGTCTAATCTCCCTAGTTTTAAGTTTGGTTGTTGTTTTCGATGTTCTAAATACTACTCTTTTTCACCTATAGGAACTTTGATCTCTATGATAAAAACCCTATTTATTTCCCCATCTTATGAGGGTAGGAATAAATATCCTGCAATGACTGAACTCAAAAGAATGAGCCCTATAAGTGTGTTATGGTATAAAGATACACGATATAATAATGAAAATCAAAAAGATATCTCAAGATATAACATGGATTGTAAATAAGAGATTATTAGATCAATAGGGGTATGGCTAGAATGATATAAAAATATAATATCATGTGTAATGTACTAAACTAGAACTAGAAGTTTGGTTAGTTTTTAGTTTTCAAAGAGGAATGGAACATGATGTCCATCATGGCATCCTAGAAAGTAAGATAATGCATGATGTGGATCATAGCATTTCTAAAAATAAAAAAGCAATCAACAAATAGGCATACAAGGTAAGAAGAATACAATAGTGGCCAAGGGGCCAAGCAAATAAGGGACATGGGTACATGTCACTAAAACTAGAAAGTAAACATGCAAGGCATGTTCAAATTCCAAATGCACACACAATTGGAAATAATAAAGGTTAGCATGAAATACATAATCATAAAGAAGAGTACAGGCAAAGGAAATTGGCAAATGTACTAGGGCACACATAGGAATAGAAGCAAAGGACATTGGAAAATATCCTAAGTCACATATAGGAGATAAAATAGGAATTGAAAAATGTAACCAAATCTAGCTACGCAAAGAAATAAAGGAAACCATGTAATATATTGGGAAAATAATTTCATCTAACTAATTAGACTAAGAATTGAAAGTATGGAAGACATATAGTACAAGATTAGGTATATGCTAAGAAATACATAAGTGTTATATACTAGTGAAATATCGATAGAGTATTCTATGTAAACTAGTAAATAATTTACATCAACATGATAACTAGAGTGTGTGGTGTAGGAATGACATATTTTGGATGGTGTAGTCATGTAGATGATACCCCTAGTGGGTAGGTCTATCAATGTGTGTATCAAATTTAGAAGTAGGATGCCCCCTCAATGGGTAGAGTTAAGTGATCAAGGATCTAAATGTCATTGTACACACTCAAAGAAGATCAAGTGAAGGATGGTAATGTAGACAAATTGACAAACAATAGCATAGAGTAGCAAATGTGAGACTAGTATTGTAGTAAAAATGTAAAGCATGGATAATGCATACAATTGAAACGTTCTTGTATTTTTTAATATTTAAATGTTTTTTTTAAATGTTATATATATATATATATATATATATATATATATATATATATATATATATATATATATATATATATATATATATATATATATATATATATATATATATATATATATATATATATATATATATATATATATATATATATATATATATATATATTTGATATTAAGATATGTATAGTCAATCATGAGGAAATTGTGTACAATAAATTTAAAAGAAGCTATGTACAAGTAATACTGAAAGATTAGGTAAAAATAACCTAAGAAATTATTTACAATTAATACTCAAAAAAAATGATACTAAACTATAAGTGTCATGGGAGACTCCTTATCTTGGTGTCCTATATCAAACAAAGGAATCATGTCTGATTGTGAAGCTCGATGGAATGGTCATGAATATGACTCTGAATATTCATATTCATTATCGATATCTTAGAAATCATAATAACATGTATTGTTCCACTCATCATTATCATATTGATTTTGAACCAATAGAATACTTTGGTTGACTTTTTTTGTATCTATATCTTTTCCTTTGATAAATTATGTCTTTGAATTATTTTCTTTAAGATGTTGAATAAATCCCAAACCTTGATGACAAACATTATCAGCTGTTAGAATAGGAATAGTGATGCTTTGGTCCTACTTGCCCAACCCTTGACCTTGATAGTCAAACTAATATATATTTTTTTGACAAAACCCATACTTATTTGAAAGTTAAACCTCATTTTCTAGAGGTATATTTACATATATTTCATGCTTTAGTTGTGCTTGTGGTACTATTTATTGTTCTAATTTTGCCTTTTGATTCATTTGTTGTTCTGAGTTATGCTTTTATAATCACTTTTGTACTATTTATAAAATTAACCCTTTGTGAATGTGTTCCTGTGTCACTATGTATTTATTTACTAATTTACCTTTTATAGGGACCTAATTATTAATTATCTATTGTATATGTTTATTCAATTCCAAACATGAATTTGTGTGATGTTCATGCATTCTGTGATATCCAAAATAATATCTGGGTCTTGTTACTAGATGTAGAGAAGTTAGTTTGTTCAATTTATATTTAATAATTGGCCTTAGTATCTCACTTGAACTCTTATTTTATCTTTGAATTCATTTTCAATCACTAGTTCTAGAGTTACTTTGTTGTGATTTCTTGTTTTGATATGTAACATTGCTTACAACTAAATTAATAGGTGAAGGTGCATATATATGATTGACAATAGGGTGCCTCTAAGGATTTTATATTATAATATAATTTTCCAATGTTTTAAATATATGTTTGGAAATATGAAATTAACATGCTTATACTAGTGATTTGAACCCTTAAAGTCTCTCAAGTACAAACCCTAGTTTATTCTGATTGAACATGTAAGCACATATGTTGAAGAGGTTTTGAAGAATATATAGGTTAATGTATGCATTATAAAAAATAGCATATGTTTCCTCACATTTTTTAGGGCTGATAGCATGGACTTGGTTAGATTTAAAGTAGCTATCACTTACTTGGGGGAGAGGAGGATAAGGAAATTATTTCTTGTACATAAGATATGACATTGAAACTTGACAAGTGTTTGTTATCATATGTAATGGATCCTTTATGTATGTAAGGATCTTATTCTTAATTTAATTATGCATAATAGATAAATAACATGTTAAATAAGTCATTAGAGTTATAATTTGTATATCCATATTTAGAAAGAGTATTCTGAATGAGAAATTGCAAGGGATAGAGAGCATGTAATTGTTTATTAATGTATTTCTTTTTTGACATGTGCTATGACATTTATAATTTATTTATAATGATAAACATGAAAAAGTTTCCATATGTGAGATATAAATCAAGAAATGAAACTTTATATTAAAGACAAGAGAACAATGCTTTGAAGGAGAGGGATCGTATTATTTGTAAGATTAATTTTCATAATATCATCCCATATTATGAAAAATAAGCATGAAATTCAAAGAATGAAGATTTTTTATAACATATGGTGACTTCATCATTCATGTAAATGATAGGATGGAGTATGGTTTCCTTATTATTTGCTAAAAATTCAAGAAATATTTAAAAATAACTGAGATACATTTTTGAAATTTGATTTTAGATGTAAGGTGATACCTCAAAAACCAAATAAAAGCTAGTACCTACCACTAGAGTTTTGAATGAAATGATTTTAAAATTACTAATTAATTTTAAAAATTGATGCATTTTTTCAATTTAAATATCTAAGTAAAAAATAAGAAAATATGTAAAAAATATTGGAAAATTATCGGGACCTATTATGGGCAATTAGGGTTTGAAAGAAAAATTATTTTAAAATTACTACAAGATTTTAAAATTTACAGCTAATTTTTAATTTTATTATGTAGGTTAAAAATTGAAAAAAAAGAGGAAAAATAGTAAGAGAATATCGAGACCTAGTATGGGCAACTAGGGTTTGAAATAAAACTTATTTTAAAATTACTATGAAATTTTATAATTTAATGCTAACTTATGATTTTATTATGTAGGTAAAACAAATCATAAAAGTATAGAAAAAATTAGTAGTAAATTTACCCTAAGGTTATTAGGGTTTTTATGCACAAATGAAGTGAGGATCACCAAATGATTTAACAGTTTTGGGAATATTGGTATATTATTCCTAATTTTGTTAAGGATTTAGAATAAGAAATTAATAAATAAATATGCAATAATTAAGCTACTAGTTTGTATAATTTGATTGTGATTTAAATCTTTCTATAAAAGGTAATAAGATGGAGAAAACAAGACCTAGCTAGATACTAATTGAGATGACTATTGTAGGGTCTAAAATTCATTGTGCAAGATTAGGACACTATCATAAATTAGGATTTGACATTCATTTATTGATTGGATAGGAGAACCAAAATAGGACACCTTGGCATTTGTTATTATATTATTCTTTTGCCACTATCGTCTAGGAGATCTAATCTTTCTTGGTTTTCTTTGTTGTGTCTATGTGAGTTTGCCTATGAAATTTTGATTGTCAGATTCCCATAGAACTCCTTATAGAGATGATTTAGTCTTCAAACCCTGGAATCCATTATACTTTGATAGAGTTTGGGAAATAAGGAGGTTAGTATGCGTAGGATTCACTAAACATTTATCTATGCCCCTTGTATGGGCATACTACCTACATAACAATAATCTAGAGAGGGATCAAGCCATATTTAATTCTTCCACTTTATGTGTTTTATGCAATAGAGTGTATGAATATGAAAGATTCTAAACTAGATGTGCTTGAGGTGTCTAGGGATTGGTGTAAGGATTTGGGTAAGCTTGTAAGTATATTAAAAAGCTATATGTAGAGAATAGGCAGGATTTCTTGAATAGTCTTGCTCTTTTTCTTTCTTGATTAGTGATATTTGCCAACCCTTTCCAAATGATCTTTGAATGGGATTTTATAAGGATCTATTGGACAAGGGTTAAATGTACTCGTATTAGGCCAACAATGATAAGGATGGGAAACCAAAAGTAATTGACTATTGGGTCCAAAATAGCACTTGGACAAAAGTATTAAAAGTGAGTAGGAGTGGCACTAATGCTATAGTCCAAGTGTGGTGCTACTATCCTGAGAAAATGGGACTTAGGGGAGTTGATTATTCATGGAAAAAGGGGTCTTATTTAACTGAGATAAATTATAGAAGGATACAAATGACTAAGAATCTATGAAAAAATGGGTATTATGGTCATAAAAATAAGCAAGAGGGACCTAATGGTTGGGTGTCATTAGCCATGCTCAAGTTACCAATTTTTGTATTTTTAATGATTACATTACTAGTAGGCCAAAATGATAATTTTAAGGCTTGTCACCACCTTTTGAATAGTTTCTATTTTTTTTTGTTGGTGATGACAGTCCAATTATAATTATTACCATTCAAAGTTTTGGTGTAAGATCTGCATTTTTCCTAAGGAGTAAGGGGCATATGAACCATTAGAGTGCACTCCCAGATCATGTCGTCCAAGGATTGGCATCGATAATAAGTATTCAAAAGGATGATATAAAAAACACACTAAGAAAAATTGTTATATCCGTTTTGTATATGAATAGAAAATTTCAAATAATGGGACAAATAAACTTCCACACAACCTCTATTTTGAGGATGAGCCATATAAAATGTAGTCTTCTCATGGTAAATGAAGCATCTTATGGGTTCAATGATCTAGTCAATTAAATCTTAGAGTGAGAGTGGCAAGTTAGTAAATTAAACCAAAATCAGCACTTTTAATTTTGCATACTTAGATATCTGAATACCCCAAGTCTAGTGAGAAAACATGAACAAAGTGTTGTGGATGAACCAAGGCCTATCGCTAACAATAGCTTTGGAATGTTCTAAGATAGAAAAGAGAAAAGCAAAAAACCCATTTGTAATATTTTGGACTCCCTCAAGTTTCACACCATGTCCTTGTCAGTGGTTATGAACATGTTGCTTCAGAAGGCTCTGTAGCAGGATTCGGTCTACAAAATAAGCAATTAAAGTAAATTTTTCAAAGAAATGAAAGGTTTTGTCAAGTTCAGGCACACCTAGTATAAAATCAAGCAATAGAGAATCAGAGTCATAAACATTACCTCATGGAAGACCTTCAAGATATATTTTCTAACCTACTGAAGTATCCCTTTTAGGATATCTCCTTAAAACTTAAAAAAATTGCTAAAAACCCTCAAAACTAAAAATAGATTGTTTGAAACAACAAGGTAAAAATTCTAAAATAATAAATATTTCTCAAAATATTCACTTTTATCAATACCCAAGATGCTTCAAATGATGTATAAAAAATTAGAATATTAAACAACTAAACAAATATTTTTATGGCCAAAATTTTGAATTATTTCTTTATTTCATGACTGCAAATGGTGAAACTTATAGCTAACCATAAACTTTAAAATCAAAAGATAAATTGGCTAGAATAAATCCCTAAGGCATCAAGGTTATGTTGGTTAGAATAAATCTCCAAAATATCAAAAAAAATACGATCTAACACCCTCCTAAAATCATCCTAAATCTCCCAAATGAGTCTCCCAAATTATGGGAGACACCCAACAACTCCGAAAAAAATAATAGATGTGATGAAAAGATGAATTATTGTCCCTCTCCTCTAGATCTAATATATTTAATGTATCTTTTGACTGCACTCTAAGCCTAAACCAAATGAACTAGAATCTAGGTATATGGGTTTTAAAACCTGAACAAAGAATGGTCTTCTAGCTAGGAGTGGATCTCTCACCACCAAAACTAGGGATCTTATAGGATCTGACCGTCACAAGTAAAAGAATTTAAAATAGTAGTATTTGAAACTAAGCGAGTGTATGAATGCACTCAAAAATGACCACAAGGGGATATATATACTTTTCTTCTAAATAAATGTGATAATATCTACCATCGAATTAATCCAAATTCCATGCCCAATAGAAATAATCCTTTAATATCTAAAAAGATTCAAAGGAAACCACAGTGCCCCCTTTTGGGAAAATTCCATGTGCATAAATATGAATTAATTTATTTTTTGTGCACATGCTATAAAAACACTTAAGTTATCCCAATGAAATAATATAACATAAAATACCTCTTTTTCACTTGTCACTTAAGTCAATGATGAATTATCACATAAAGTGAAGATGGTAATGAAAATCCATACCTAATAATTGTTAATCTCTCTATCCTCTTGGATATGAATAAAACTAAGAGTAAATTAAGCCTCGTATGCCTCTTGCATAGGAATGGGAACATTACAGTCCTCCCTTCTAAAAATTTTCTTGTCCACAAGCAAATGCAATTGAGGATGCTCTAAAAATTGCTCTCCCTCCCAAGTAGCATCCTCAAGTGACAAATCCTTCCACTTCACTAAATATTTTATAATCACCCTATTCTTGAGCTTTCTCTACCTCACCTTAATGATAGTCTTTAGTTCTAAAACTAGTTTTCCTTGCTCATTCAAAGGTGGTAAGTATAGATAAGGTAGAGTATGCTATCCAAGTGCCCTTTTGAGGCATGAAACATGAAAGATATTATGTATCATGCTATGTTCCATAATCTCTAACTCATATGAAACTTCCCCAATGCTATGAACTATCTTATATGGCCCATATAATCATGGTCTAAACTTATCACCACCCCTCTTCTTAAGTGAGGATTGCATGTAGGGATGAATATGGAGAAACACCAAATCTCCTACCTCAAAATACCCATCAACCCTATGTTTCTTTGAATAAATATTATACTAATTTCATATTTTATATATATTCTAATTTAGGGCCTTCAAAATATATTTTATATCCTATAACCAATCATGATATTTTAGAGCTCAACTATTTGATAGTACCAAGTCCATAAATGATGAAGCATAATATCTATACAATGCAAAAAAATGAGCCATGTCAATATGCATTCGAGAGGTGGTATTATAATAATACTCACCCAAGTGTAGACATCTAATCCATGCATGTTTATGTCTCGATATATAGTTATGTAAGTAACCCTCCATCCACTTATTGACTATTTATGTCTATCCATATGTCTATGGATGATATCTAGTACTAGCAGTCATCTCAATACCTTTAAGCTATAAAATATCCTACCAAAATATTCTCATCAAATAGTTATCCTAATCACTTATGATGTTCTTAGGCAAGCCATGAATCCTAAAACACCTTTGAAGAATGTTTGCACTACATAATTTATGATATGCCTAGAAGGCAAAGAAAATATATGGGCTTACTTGGTCAATCAATCGACCACTACATAGATGTAATTATGCCCATATACTAAGGGAAGGCCTATAATAAATTCCATATATGTGCTCTTCAATTTTTTCTCACAGATAGAAAGAGGTTATATAATTCATACTGGAAAATTATGCTCCACCTTGGTTTACTGACAAACCTAAACACTCCAAAATATCGCTAAGGACATCGTCCTTTAACCCTTTCCATGAAAACCTCTCTCTAATGTATCTCTAGGTCTTAAAATATGTAAGATGTACTAATAAATGTGTATCATACATTACTCAAAAGATATTCTCCTTCATCTTGGACTGAAGTACAAGGAAAATCCTATCCTTTTAGTATGTGAGGTCATTTAGGACTCTATATCTATTACCATGGATAATTCCATCTATGATCTCACATGCAAACTAAATCTTGGAATAGTCAACATGTATGTGATCCTTACAACTAGTTAAAATATCTGACATCGAACAAATTATATAATCAAGGTAAGGCATCCTAGACAAAGCATCAACTACCACATTATTCTTACCTTTTGTGTGCTCTATGTCAAAATCATTATCATTTACCATGTTCACCCATCTCTACTGATGGTCATTAAGATTCTTCTACTATAATAAAAACCTGAAATTATTATTATCTATACAAACCATGAATCTATTGCTCATAAGATATTTCCCAAATTTGATTAATGCATCAATAATTGCCATCATATCCTTGTCATAAATTGATTACCCCCTTTCCATAAGACTTAACTTTCAACTCTCTTAGGTAATTATATGCTTATCCTACAAAACTACTACTCTAATTCCCTTATGTTATGCATCACACATAAGTACAAATGACCAAGTGAAGTCTAGTAGTACAAAAATTATACATGAACTCATTACATCCTTAAGGTGATAAAAAAATTATTGTGTTGAATCTAACCAAGAAAAAGTTCCCTTCTTATTAAATCCCATCAATGGAGCAACCAAGTGAGATAATCCATTCACAAACCTCCTATAGTAAGTACATAGACCTAAGAACCCTCTCAAATGTGTCAATGTCTTTAGTAGTGTATATTTCAATATTGATTGAATATTTGACTTGCCAACCTTGACTACATCTCTACCAATCATATATACCAAGTGGAATAGCTTTTTCATGTCAAATTCACACTTATAAGCCTTCATGTATAGAAAACTATCCTCTAAAGTACCCAAAAGCTCATCAAGATGTCTCATGTGCTCATCCCATGTCTTGTTATAGAATAAGCTATCATCAAATTATACCAAAATAAACTTATGTAGGTGGTGGTTGAGCACATGGTTCATACATGACTAAAAATGTAGAAGGTGCATTCGAGAAACTGAATCACATCACAAGAAATTTGAATTGACCAAAGTGGCATCAAATAAAAAATTCCTCACATCCCTCTCTCTAACCTTGATTTGATGGTATCATGATCAGAGATCTATTTTGGCAAAATAGATTGCACCATGTAGTTCATCCATCATCTCATCAATATGAGGCATAGGATACTTATTCTTAATGGTTTTATTAATCAAGGCAATGTAATATATACACATATTCATGGTTCCATCCTTCATCACAAAAATAATTGAAGTAAAGGGAGTAAAACTAGGCCTGATATGTACCATATCTAGGAGCTCACGTATCATACTCTCAATCTCATCCTTAGATAATTTGGGGTGATGGTAAGGATTGGTGACCACAGTATTTTTATCCTCAAGTTCGATCACATGACCAAACCCTCTATTAAGAGGTATACCTAGAGGTATATCAATAAAAACTACACTATGATTGTCTAGTAGGGCCTAGACATAAGCATGTTACTCTGGCCTATCATCATCTAAATTCTTGGTCAAAACTAAGAACTAAACTATCCAATCCCTGACATTGTGTCTAAATTTTCTCTACATCTATTTGATCATGACCACTTTAGGTGCTTCCGAAGATAATCTTCTCATGACCACATTCCTTCCATCAGACTTAAACATTAGCTCCATCATCTACAATTTAGTTTTAAACTCACCATGTGAGTGAAGCCAATACACTCTAAGTATTATGTTGGTCTCTCCAATACTAACAATATAAAAATCATTAGTAACTATATAGTTACCTATAATGATGATAAGCTATGGAACTCTCTGTGTACATCTCATGGACTCACCATTGTCTACCACCACATTAAAACACTCAAAATATTCTAGTTACAGGCACCACCTCTCTACCAAACTAGCATCAATAAAATTATGGGTGGTCCCACTATCAATAAGCAACACCATATACTATCCCTGTATGACCCCTTGAATCCTGAATGCCTTATACATGGGGGTATTAGATAATGTAGCTATGGTCTCAATAGGAAATGTCTCCTTTATAGTTTCAAAAATTAGCACTATCTAATGCATCACCAACATTAAGCTTATGAGGTTATAATACCTCATCTCCCTCATCATAACTATCCTCATAGACCTCAATATATTGGGCCTTATTCTTCTCAAAATAATTATGTCCATAGGTCCATAGTTGAAAACAATAAAAACATAGTTTATTTTACCTCAGCTCCTCCATATGGTTTGGTGAAATGAATGGCTTCCTAGTTGAGTCATGTCTCTTATCATCCTGCCTAGTTAGAGGCACTCTCTACTAAACTCTAGGTGGAAATCTATATTTTAGAGTAGACAACTCCAAATATCAAGATCTCCTAATGGCCTCATGTAATGAAGGAGGTTCAAATACCTTCACAAATCAACCTGAAATATATGCTAATACTACTATGAATAATGAAGTCAACCTCATCTCAAAAATATTAGGAACCCTGACTAAAAATCTATAAAATTATACAATGTAGACATCCAAGGAGCCTACCTATCTCAAGTAAGTCAACTCCCTAAGAAATTTATTTGGATATCTCCTTTCAAATCTATCCTCTAACCTCTATTTAAACGTTAGATATTTGGTATTGTACACTTGCCCCTGTGTCACTAGTCTATGATGCCACCAATCATGTGCATCTCCCTTGAGATGTAGGATTACAAACATAATTACATCTTTCTCATGCATGGGGTTAAAATAAAAGTAGGTCTTCATATTTTGTACCCATGACTATGGAGTACACTTCTTAGAACCATCAAAATGTTGAATAGAAATATGTCCCAAATGCCTTAATAACTTAGGTACCGACATGTGATGGCCTCTCTTTGGATTAAATCTAATATTTATCTTTCAATAATATGGAAATGGCATATTATATTTGAAATGCTCACTCAAAGATTGATATTTTTTCTGGAAGGACTCCTTGTCAAGTGTATCTGTTAGCTGCCCCACAAGTGATGCTTCTAAATCTTTCAAAAAATAGTGCTCATAAAGGCTTCAAGGATTGTTAGAAGAACATGGGGATTTTTACCTTGAATTTTTGTTCTCACGCTTTTACCTGTTATCCCCAGATTTGATTTGATTCATATTTTGTGTGAGCTAGCTAAATAGAGATATGCTAATTGCTATTATTTCACTATGTTGATGAACATTTTATTCATAAACTCCTCATTTAAGTCTTCCTTAACTACCATGTTTTAAAATTATTTTCAAGGTATATTCCTCGTATAATATACCTTCATACACTACCCAACAAGCTATAAGGAAAGTAACTCTGATGCCACTAAAGTATCCCTTTTAGGATATCTCCATAAAACTCAAAAATTTTACTAAAAACCCTCAAAACTGAAAACTAATTTTTTAGAACAAGGTACATAATTATAAAATAATTAATATTTATCAAAATAATTTTTCTGGTGAAAAGTTGAATTTATTTTCTTATTTCATGATTGCAAATGGGAAAAATTACATCTAACCTTAAACTCCAAAATAGAAAGAGAAATTTCCTGAAATAAATCCATAGGGCATCAAGGCGATGGCACCAAGATCCAACTACAAAATCTCTATAAACTATCCATTGAAACCCCTCCTAAAATCCTCCTAAATCTCCCAAATGAGTTGCCCCACTTATCACTGACACCTAACAACTCCAAATCAGAAAAAGATGTGCCCATATGATAAATGAATGTCCCTCTCCTCTAGATCTAAAATCTCTAATGTATCCTTTGACCTTACATCAAATCTAAACTAAAAATCTAAATCAAATAAACTGCCAGCTAAGGATATGGTTTTGAAACCCTCACCGAAGAAGGTTCTTCATAATAGCAGTGGATCTCTCACCATCAAAGCTAGGGATCCTACAGAATCTGACCTCCATAATCAAAAAGACTGAAAATAATAGGAGCTAAAGATGATTGAGTGTATGAATGCACTCAAAAATGACCACAAGGGGATATATATAATCATCCTGGAAAAAAAATTATAATCTCTACCATTAGATTGATCTAAATCCAACTCCCACCATAAAGAAGAAAAAGAAACCGTAATGCCCCCTTTTGGGAAAATGTCAGGCAAATAAATATAACTTAAGTGACTTTATTGTGCACATGTTATAAAAAACACTTATGTTATCCCAATGAAAGAATATAACATAAAGTACCACCTTTTCATCCATCACTTAAGTCATTGATGAATTATCACATAAAGTGAAGGTGGTAGTGAAAATTCATACCCAATAACCCCGAACATCTCTAGCCTCTTGGATAAGACCAAGGATAAGATGAAATTAGTCCTCATAGGCTTTCTTCCTAGGAATGGGGACATTACACTTGCTTTCGGGGCATGGTTGTACTCACTCGCTCCATCTTTCTTTACATCCATAGATGCATACATCGAGGTGATGGTCATTAACTAAAGGGTACCCCCTTATTGTCAAGAGGTCAAATCATTGATCAAAATCAGCAATCAATGCAAATAACACAAAATCTTGCCTACATCTATGGTGATCAGGAATTTGAGAGACCTAAAAGATCATCAATATAAAGCTAACATCCTTAGGTTTTCAGCAATAAACCATTTTAATTACATGTTGGATATAAAATTTTGTATTAGAAAATTAAGTATTCATATACTATAACAAATATTTTAGAAAATTAAAATAAATTATAACTTTAAAAAATAATAGTAAAGACCGAACTATAAAGAATAAATGAAAGGGTAAAATTAAATATGAAAATATTATACTGACAATAACATATTAAAACATATAATAAAAAATAAAGATTAATTTTTAACCTAATTACAGTTTTAATCATTATGTTTCAAGTTTCCTTTCTAATATTATGATTATTAACTATTTTAAAGAAATAAAATAAAACTTGATTTGCAAACGAACGAAATGAGCATAAAATATGCAATGATATTATTATGAAAATTGAGAATATAAGAGAAAATTATTATAACAATAATTAAAAATTGTCCACTTTTAAAGCTTGTGCATTATATAAAAATTATAAATTTAAACAATAAAGTTATTAAATTTATTATTTATTTTTTAATTATAAAATAATTTTTATTTAAACTTTGAAAATAATATAGAGCACATAATAAAATCTTGCATTTTGAAATTAAATCATTGATAATTCTATTTATTTCTTGAACTTTCCATTCTAAAAATGTTTTAGATTATTATTTATAAATAAATAAAATAATATTTCTAACATTATATATTTTACTACTTTAAATATTTTACTAGCAAATATATAAATAAAATTTATTAATAATTTAAGCTGCAAAATATATTTTTTGAATAAAAATTAATTAGTCTAAATCCAATTTATAATGACTAAAATATGCGAAAACCATTCACATACCATGAAATTATAGATCTGATGCTGATGAGTCCACATTTAGTATAGTAAATATGGTTATGACTAGTAACATAAACGAAAGAGATTTTAAATTACAATATAGGAAAGTGATGTCGATTATAGTCATATTCAAAAGCTGAAAATTGTGCGGAAGGTATCAAATTTCATCCATTAAAGATTTAATTTAAAAACTGACTGAAAATTAAACTTATAACTAAAGTGGTATGTAAATTTATAATGGCTTTTATAATTATTTTTCCATTTCATATATATTAAATATATATATGTGCATGTAATGTATGCAGATTGAGTGAGAGTAAAGTACAATAAAAATACACGTAGTGGAAAGGAATTTTTTGAAGATTCAAAGCAGAAAAACTTAGAGGAAAAAGGATAATTTTGATTGTATCATCCTCTTCTATTATTCAGTAAATAACGACAATATTTTTTTTTTAATTAACATCAATTAGGCTTAATCAAAATGTATAATCCCATTGCACAAAAATGTCCTGAACTTTTTTGGGACTAATTTTAAAACTATTATATATCAAGATCTTAGACATTGCATTACTATATTATGCTGTTGTGATCACATTTTAGCTTGATCAACATTTTGTTGACTCAATTCACTAAGATGTACATAATGGAAAGGAAATTTTTTTTTGAGGATTTTAAGAAAATTGATAAATAAATAAAAATGATAATTATGTGTAGGATCCTCTTTTGCCATTCTCAAAATAATTATAGTATACTTTTTAAATTAAGATCAGTTGGGATTATGAGAAACGTATGATCCTATCACATAAAAATGACATACATTATTTGAAAATAATTTTAAAATTGTTATTTATTAAGACCTTAGAATTTGCATTCCTATATTACGTTGTTGTGATCACATCTTAGATTGATCATACTTTTGCTAACTTAACTCATTTTCATGTTATGATGAGATCATTATGATATATTGTTTTATTCAATTAGATTACTTTTATATGACTTTTTCGCTGATCACTCGATTATATTTATTTAGAAATTTATTGGAAAGATATTTTTGATGTCATCTTTGGCTTTGTAGGATTTCTATGAACTAGGATTGATCGAGAATCTGGCTAATGTAGTTGTGGAAATGGCTTCTATTAAAGTCTAATAGAAAATAGAAAGCATTGAATTTCTAAAAATCCACAGAGTCTATTGCATTTGACAATATTGTTTACGTTAGTCATTCACTTATTTATCAAGTCTAGTGATTGTTGAATGTTTTTTTTATGTCACATTTTTTTTATCTCTTCTTGTTGTGGTTTTGTTTTCTCTTTGGAGGTTTTTTTTGGGTCGAATTTATAGTGTTAGGCATTGTCACTTGGATACTTTTCCAATTCATGTATTATGTTATTTGTATTTTATGGTTTAATATTTTTATGTTGCTAGAATGCCATGTTAACGACACTAAGGCCACTAGTCACTTCATGGACTTCGGATAATGTCGTGTTAAGGGGTAATTTTGCATGGTCTTAGATTTATGTTGGTTTTGATTGATTATTCCAGTCTATGATATTAGTCATCGATAGCTTGGCATGATGATGGTCACTGACTTGTGGTTTTAAATTTTTTCTTGATGTTATCTCTTAGGTCTTCGAACATTCTGGTTTTTTTTATTTTGGTGGGAAGGGAGTGTTTAAATAGGGTGAACTCTACTCACCATCATGTAGCCTTGATGTTGTTCGCCATGATTTTATCTAGAAAATGGAGATTACCTGGACTATTAAGTTGGTTGTGAGGGGCGTTCATTGTGGCTATTTTTAAACCTAAAAGACAACGGATGTATAAACATGGATTTAAGTCTCCATTTCACCATGACCTGAGTATAAGGTGGAGATTATTATTCATTTTGCATGGTATGGATGAAGATAAACTGTCTACGGTGGTGTGGAAGTATGAAGATAAACAACCTTCATTTGTTCTTTTATGTATTTCGTTTTTGTGTGTTATTGTTATTTGCAAAGAATATGATTATTTCAACCAAATCATTTTAAAAGAGGCTTCACCTTTTCTGGGTATCCATACTATTTTCTTCCTGCTTGTGGACTTTTATTTTTATGAAAGTTTTGGTTTCATCACTCTGTGAAAAGCATTTAGTTGGAATATATTGTATTGTTTTAAAACCTAAAAAGGGTAAACTATACTATTATTGTTCACATTCTATAGATCACTTAGTAAGTTGTTAGTTATGTATTAAGACATGGTTTATTTAATTGTTGGTTTGAGGTAGAATGCATTGCATTTTAACTGTAAATTTTAGTTATTCTTTGTGAATAATAATGATAAGTGTTACAAAACCAATAGTTGCAGTGATTAATTGATCATCATGAAATGAATTATTAAATATTTTGGTTGAGAAATTCCTACAATAGAGGTTATAATTAGTTTATGGACTTGAGAAACACACTTCAACAATTTGGATGATGTTATTTTTTGAATTTTAAATTTATGAATAAATTATTAAGCGAAACATCTATCTTTCGGGTTATTATCTCTAATAGGTAATATCAGTATATGATAGGAAATGAACTTGGTTGGGATTTGAATTCTTCAATTTGTATGTTCATAAAGTTTTTCAAGAAAAGAAAATTCAATTAAATGAAAAGTTTATTATAACTATGTTCCTGCAAATAAATTATTATAAATATGATATAATTAGATCATATTTATAATTATATTATAATATGAAAATTTTGTGGTTCTACTCATATTTATTTAGTAATTAATATGTTCTATTTAACTAAGATAGCCACTCCATTTATTGTAAAAATTGAGTTATGACAAAATAACTGATAATGGGTTTTGTATGTTGAAATATTTACATGAATGTTGAATTTAAATTTTTCATTTGATAGAGAAACATTGTATGCCACTAATTATGGGTATTGTATGTTGAAATATTTACATGAATGTTGAGTGTAAATTTTTCATTTGATGGAGAAACATTGTATGCCACTAATTATGGGTGTTAATACTTCTACATTTTATTTTAATGCAATACCAAAAATAATGAATATCATGTCAATTGTTGTAAAATGTTAAACTTGTGTTATTTTTTTGAAGAAGATGAAAATTAGTAAAGTATTGAACTAGAAGTTTGGACTCCATGTTCTTTAAACATGAAATGTGTGTGTTGATAACATACAAAATTTATGAAGAGATAATTTGTTTGTGTTTCAATATTCTCCTTTAAAATTCTATGTATTATGCATAGCTTGTTTGGTGGGCACTCATTTAAGTGGATGGTTTCAAATTTATAACTATGGGGTACCCAAATGAAATGGATCTTACTGAGCTACATTACAATGTATATGAATATAATAATTATTTCTATGATGTATCTATATAACTCATTTCTTTTTTACAGAAGTTATATGAAATGTTATATGACCTTAGGGTAAGATGTAATAAATTCAATTGGGTAGCATCATGTGGAGGATTTTGCTTGTAGATTTGATTAAGAACTTGAAAATTATTATACTAGTGAAATATTATTAAACTATGTTATGAATACATAAAATCAGTGTAAGTGAACAAGAGGAATCTCATAAGTAGCATTGTTACATCACTTAATTTTTATGTTCATGATGTATGCTGATATTGAAAACCAAATTTAGACTCAAGTTAAGGTTAATTATTTTTATATAATTAAAACATGTTAGTTATCTTTTATTATTGAATTAAAAAGCTTAAATATATTCTTAGATTTTTTATCTTTCAGTAATTCATTTAAACAAGTTATTAATAAGGAGGAATATTTGAGTTTATAAAATATTCCCTTAAGTTTAATGTTGGTTTTACATTATCATTCCACAAAATAATCATTATTTAAGAGTGACTCTTGTTTAGTCAGTCTTATGCAAAATATAATTTACACACTGATACATTGATATCATAATTGATAAGAGTGCATAAGTATTGTTATACATGCTAATATTAGTATACAACAAGTGTTCAAATATTTTATAGTAAGATCTACTAAATAATACATATTCCTAAATCATTTGTGTTTCAAGAACTTTATTTAATCAACCTAATCTAAGTTGTAATAAATTTTTAGGGTTCATGTCATTGGTATCAGATCTAGGTTTAGATCTCTAGTGTACGGGATAAATTTTGAACTATACCCTACCTTAAACTTGAATTTTTTAACTCCTTAGGGTGGTCAAGACAAGATCAAGAGGAAGATTCAATGCCAATATGAATTAGGGTGAACCTAATATTTGAAGGTGGATGTATAAATAAGTGTAGAGATCATGGTTATTATAATATTGATAATATAGTTAATCCTCCTCTCTTTAATAATTCAAGTAGTAATAATGAAGATCATAATTCTAACCCAATGGGTGGTAACACACCTGAATAAGTGTTGAGTGGAATTTTAATTTCTTTAAATTATATTTAATGGAAACTAGATACCCAGGAGCATAAGGTCAAAAATATTGAAGGTCATCTTGATGAAGGCTTGAGTGGGAAGGGAAATATTCAAGAAAGAGATCCAATATTGCAATAACTACCACTAGCAGTAGTGGATCCTATCATCAAATAACTTAAAAAACATCCTCCACCCACCTTTTTGGAATAATAAATTCATGATACAATTGATCCATGCATTGTAAACTTATAGATATATTTTAACTTGCAAAATATGCCTTCTAACATGAAATATAGAGTGGTAGCCTATTAGCTGGTTGGTGTTTCATCCCATTGGTGGAGTCATCTTTGTTTCATAAAAGGTTATCAACATAGCAATCTATGTTGTGAGACATTTAAAAAGAATTTATGTAAATGATATTTAATTGTCAATTTTAATTAACATAAAATTACTAATTTTTAGTTGTTAAAATGAGAGAATATGATATTGACTAAATATGAGAATAGATTTCTGAACCTAATGCATCATGTGCATTACATGCATGGAAAATAAACTATGGATACTAAGTTCAAACTTGATCTAAAATAATTATTGATGAATGATTTCAATATGACAAATCTCAAATCATTATTGACTACCATTGAACCTACGCAAAGTGCTTAATAAAAAGAAAAATCTCAACACAAAGTAAGGGAATATTTTTAAAATAATAGATAGTAGAGTAAATAAAAAAATATCTCCCCCACTCATAGAATTTTAAATAAATTAGATGTAAATTAGGGATTCACTAAAATTAATAGTGGCTTTTGTAAGTTTCAAGGGTGGAATAATATTTTTAAGGCCCAAAATGCACCTAAATCAAGGTTAAATTTTAGAAATAAAAATTGAGGTAATCAACATGGGCCAACCACTAGGGCTATTTTTGCTACGACTTCACCTATGAGGGTTGTTTAATGATTATAATGTGGTGATAGCCATTACTATAAGGATTATCCCAAGATAAAACATGGATAATGGGCCAATCATAATGACCATGTAACTCTGGATAATCTGAATGGTGATTTTAATGAAACCTTGATTAAAACCAAAGGTATATTATATTTTCTTAATATTTATATTTTAATTATTTATGGTGATTTATAAAGTTTTATTTCACTTGATGTAGAAAAAAAATGTAATTTTAAATCTATTATATTCAGAGAAGGATGGGAGGTTGTCTTCATAACAAGTAAGATAATATATGATTGCTTAGAAAGAATTAAGATGAACTTAGGTGCTTTTAAAACCAAACTAAATACAATTTTGTTTTCTTTGGGATGCACTACTTGCATCTTCACCATGCAACACTATATTTATTTGGTAGAGTCAAGGAATTACAAAAAATTATAAGGGCTACGTCATGTAAATTTATTTCATCCTTGTAGTTGAAAAAGATAGTACATAAGGCATACTAGATATATGTAGTTCAAATGCATAAATCATTTAAAAATTAACAATATGACTTGACAAAATATATCCTTTTAAATAATTTAAACATGCATTACCTAAAAATGATCTCGACTTCCACCCAAAAGCAAGCTTCATTTTTTAATTGATATTAAACAATGGTCTACACCTACCTCTAAATATCCTTATATAATGAATGTGTCTAATTTAAAAGGACTAAAAGTTAAACTATAAGGACTTATTGAAAATGGAAGAATAATTCCAAGTGTGTCTCTTTGGGGCACTCTGATTGTATTCATGAATAAGGACATAATCTTAAGACAACATTGACTGCAAATGCTTGATAAAGTGACAACCAAGAATTTTTATCTTTTGAAAATGATATATGATTTTTTTGATCAGATGAAAGGAGTAGTTATCCTCTCTCAAAATTATTTAAGATAATGTTACCATTAACTGACAATCAAGGATGAAGAAATTCATTAAAATACATTTTCTACTCATTATGGTCATTATGAATTCATTTTAATGTCTTTTGGACTAACCAATATACTAAATACAATCACAAACTTGAATAATACTATTTTTTAAAATTATTTATGAGATATTTTTTGCTATTTTTTCTTGATGATATAATGATTTAATATAAAAATATATATTATCATGATCAACATTTGAAGCTAGTTTTGTAATGATTAAATCAGCGTAAGGGTTTTGGAAATTTATCTAAATGTGTTATTTTCCCACCTGAAATATACTATCTTTGGCATATCATCTCTAGGGATGGTTTTATTTTTTATCCAACCAATATCAATGTAATATAATACTAGTCTTATATTACAAATGTATATGAACTATGTAGTTTTATGGGATTTCTAGACTATTACTATAGGTTTGTGGAATTTTTCTCTACCATAGCCAACCTAATTACATCCTCACAACCTAAAGGCAATAAATTTGTTTGGTAAACCCTATAAAAAGGGGAATTTAGAAAACTTAAAGTGTTGTTTACTATAATAACTATACTTTTTGTACCCAACCCAAATGGTAATTTGAGTTCTTGATAGATGCTACCATATAAGGTTTTAGTGGAATTTTGACCAAATACGGAAAGGTGGTGTATTATGAGACATAGAATCTGAAGGAGCATGAAGAGAATTAACCCATGAATTACATGGATCTTACTTCCATATCTCATGCTATGAAGTTTTGCAAACATTTTCTACTAGGAAGACATTTCAAGGTAAAATATGATCACTATAACTTTAAGCATTTGTTTTCTTTGGATAACTTAAATGCATAGTAGCATAAATGGATGAAATTTTTAAGTGAATTTGATATGAGCATCTTAAAATGTCAAAGGAAAAGAAAATAATGTTACTGATATAATAAATAGACACACATATCTTCCTTCAATTTTTGTTATTAGCTCAAATTTCAGAAATGTTATACTAAATTGATAACTTTGGATAAGTACTCCCATGACGTAAAGATAGTTTTGGCTAAATAGATTGTATACAAAATTTTTACTATCTTTTTAATGGAAAATCAACCCTTCATAAGGTGAGAAAATAGAATTTTTGCCCCTAAAATTAGAGACTCATAGAGTCAAGTCCTAAAGGAAGTGCATGCAAAACCTCATTATGTGCATCCTAGTGTCCCAAAAATGACACAATAATTAAAAATATATTACTTATAGCTTGTAATGAAACATCTTGTGGATACATTTATGGTCATATGTTCAGAATACTAGTAAGTAAAATCTAAACATTGTCATCTTGGAGGTCTATTTTACCTTCATAATGTACAAAAAATAAATTGGATTGTGTTCTCACTTGATTTTACCCTTGGGCTACGTAAATCCTATAATAAGCATGATAAAAATATAGTTAATTTAAAAGTTAACCAAAATAGGTCACTATATTACTATAAATATAATAGACGATTCCTCTATTTTTACAATAATATTTATATGTACATGGCATGACAAAGGTAACTATCTCTGATCCAAAAAAAAAGCATGTAAAGCGTTTGGAAAACATTGACCATGACCTTTAGAACCCACTAGAACATTGGTTCTACATACCACCCATAAATTGACAGTCAAAACAGAAGGCCAAACCAAGTGGTAAAAGACATGTTTCAAATGAATGTGATGGATAAATTGTTTAAATGCAAAGATTATCCTCATTTAGTTTAATTTTATTATAATAAAACTTATCATTTTATACTCAGTATGGATCTTTTTAAATCTCTATATGGGTGAAAATGTATAACTTATATTAGATATGATAATTTTGAAAATAAGGTTTTTTATGAACCTAATACAATGTAATATTAGATAATTGGATGGTACTTATCGAGAAAAATATAAAAATAGCATTTAAGAGAGAATTTTTTTATGAAAATATAAAAATATCACACAGGGAATTTAATTTGGGTGATAAATGTTTTCTGGGAGTGAAACCCAATAAAAGTTCAAGAAAGTTTTACAAATGATTTAAGTTAGCTATGAACTATGTTAGACCTTTTGATATCATTGGTAAGGTTAGTCTCATAGTCTATCTATTATATATAACTCCTTATATGTGTAGGATTCATGATGTTTTCCATGTTGCTTTGTGTTACAAATATATTATTAATTCCACACAAAGTTTCAATTGTAAAAAGCATTAGTTTACAAAATAATATAAAATAAAACTAGAACCCATGAGGATACAAGACCATCATAGCATTAAGTTGAGAAATAGGGACATACATGAAGTATTGGTCTAATGGGACACATTCAATGAAATGAGTGTTACATGGAAAGATTATGGTATTCTAAGAGAGAATTATCCTCACCTATTTCTCTATTCATCGAGATGACTCCTATTTTTTTGGGGGAGCATATCACGACCCTCTTCGTAACTATTTATAAAAAAATTATATATTAAGACCTTAAAATTTGCTTTGTCATATTTTATTATTATAATCACATTTTAGTTTGATAAGAGTTTTTTTTAACTTAACTCGTTATGCTTTTATGATGATATGATTATGATACATTTTTTTAATCATTTTATTTGATTTAAAATAATATTTTAGTTGATTACTTAGTTATATTTATTTATATATTTACTAGATAGATACTACTGTCATCTTTGGTGTTTTAAATATTTCTATGAGCTATCTCTGATCTAAAATTTAGTAACAATGTTGTGTAAATGGTTGTTTTGACATTTTGAATAGTAATTATAAATTAATTATTTTAAAATATTCATCAAATGTTTTATAGTTGAATATACTCGTTAGTTTAATTGTTGACTAATTTATCATAATTGGTGGATGTTGACTCTTTTTTATGTCACATTTTATTACGTATATTATTATTATATATCAATTTTATCTTTAGAGCTTTGTGTTCATTGAATTCATAGTCTTAGGCATCATCACATGGACCTTGTGCCTCCAAATTTCACCACAGTTATTGTATTCATGTATTAAGTGGTTATTATTTTGTGGTCTAATGTTTTTATGTTTGTAGAATGGCATGTTAATGAACCTAAGTCCATTAGTCACTTTATAGCCATAGGCAAGTCTGTTGTGTTAAGGAATATTTTTCATGTTGTTTTATTTACATTAGTTTTTATTGATTATGTCAGTTGATGACATTAGTCAGCGAGAGCTTAGCATGATCATGGTAATTGACTTAGGGTTTTGGATTTTTTCTTAGTGTTGTCTCTTGGATCTTCAAAAATTCTAGTTCTCTGTTGTCTTCATGGAAATGAAGTCTATGAATAGAATAAACCCTACACATCAATATGAATCCTAAAAACTATCTACCATCATATGGCATGGAAAATGGATATTTCCTAGACTATTAAGTTAATTATGAGGAGCATTAATTGTGGCTATTTTTACAACTAAAATATAAGAGGAATGAAAATATGAGGTAAGGATCCCTTTCTCCATGACCTTCTTGGAACATAATTGTCTAGTAAGAGCAGGGTGAATCAATAGATTAACTAACTTAGTCCTTTTTATAAACTTCTTAATGTAGATTAAAAATATATGTAGAGATCACATACACACAAATAAACACAACACTAGATATACCATGAAAAACACAATATGGGAAAAACCACCATGAGAATAGATACTATAATTTACTATTCTAATCTAGCCTCATAATCAAGAACATCATTATCTACAAATTTTAAGGGCAGCATCCCTAAGGAGACATTAATTCCATGATTTAAGAGCACCTACTCCAAGTAAGCACTAACTCAACATATATGGTGGCATTCACCTATCAGATCTATATTCAAAATAAGAAGCTATAACTCCAGATTACAATATTGATTATTAAATTAATCCAATTTAGTTATTTATTATAGGTATTTTATTTAACTGCTCATGATCTTCACATCTCTCTCTACTCATCTTTTCCACTGAGCCCCTTTATTTGTATGTCTCTTTATTTCTCTATTTGAGACACTTCATCAATATCTTGATCTCTAAATCTCTCTCTGTCTCTCTCAATTTGAAAATGTTCAATAGTAACAACAAAAAAATTTATTTTTTCATATATATAATCATTGAATCAGGGTTTTGTATATTCTCTATTTTCATGCTTCTTTACTAACACATCATGGCAATTTTGGACTTAATTCATATTTCTTGAACAACAAGTTTCTTGCATCTTAAATTCATGATCCACCACTATGATTCTTGGTCTCATTAATATTTTTAAAATATAGTAGGCTTTGGTTTTGATGCACATGCCATATTACACAAATTTTATTGACCACCATAATCTATTTTGTTAACTGCATCATATTTTATAGGTTACCTGCATGTTCCTCGACTTGACCTTTGTGATGAATAAAAAATTAAATACTAAGCATTGATCTTAAGTTCCATACCATGATCTAATGGTCCTAATTTTATTTTCTCAACTTTAAAATGGATCCATAGGATCATGTTTTGATAGGCTCACACATTATGCTGGATCTTTGTACAATTCTAGGATTTATTTTTCCAACTTTGAAATGCATCCATTGGATCTTTTCATATGAGATCTCATGTGTCATTAGATCTTTAAAATTACAAGAAATTTCCCTTTATCTAATGTTAAACATATATATCTTAGTATCATCTCACTTCTTCCTAAGTCTTTGGAATGAATACACTCCATCCATCTCATCAAACTAGATTGGTCTGTAACTTGCCTCTATGTTGTTAAACATCAAGAACTTGATCACATTGAGTCCACTCACTCCATTATATCCTCAATAAAAAATTACACAATCACTATTTGATATTTTGATAAGATCAAACTTTATCTCTAATAATTTATTGGTTATGTGACACTTGGCACCATCCCGTCACTTGTGTACATTTGCTATCAATTTTTACTATTAATATACTTAGAATTCCCACATTAATCCTTGACTATTTGACTTTAAACCACTTCATAGATTTACTATGCAAGATCTATGATTTTTATACTTGTCACTAATGCATTTATTTAGCGTTGTCTTTGACAAATTGACTTTGTTAAATTTTGTTTTATCTTCAATGTATGATTAAATGATAATCATTGATCGATATGGGACAAATGTTAAGTTGAGGACTTAGCAAATATAAAGTATTAAAACATTTCTCGAACTAGTAATCACTAGGTCGAAGGGGAACATTTCAAATGATAAGGAAGACTTAAGTTATAACTTAAGTAACCGGTTCCTGTCTATATCTAATCAACATAAAAATAGAACATGCTTGTGAATGCCATGGCTTACACCCTTAGTATTTAACTAAGAAACCTTATAATATACAAGATAAAAGATAAATAAATTATGATCTCACTTCTTCTCAAAAGAACTTATGGACCATATATTTATGATGCTCTTAAAAAACCATAATAAATATTTAATTGATTTCTCTTCAAGTTGTCTAGAAATTGTCTCTGTAAAAGCATGACAAATTTGCACTATGAAACTTTAAATTATGATTTTATATCCATCAATCCTACCTAATCCTTAGCTATTAATGACATCCATATTGCACCTTTTGACATCAATGACAATCATATGACCAATAATATCCCCCTTTATCATTGAAGGCTAACTAAATTCTCGTATTTTATAATACTATGATCCTTCTCTGGAATTGCTTACATTGGCTTTTAATGAACTTGGCATAAAAATATTCATACCAAACATGCTCCCCATTAGGTGATGGAACACTTAACTAAAATCAACCTAGACACACACTCTACTCTTTAACTTTTACAGAGATCATTTGTAAATTTTTCCCCCTTTTACATCAATGACAAAGGGACTCTAACTTTATCATATTTTATACAACATTTTCTCCCACTTTATCAGATAAAATAATTTATCCAAGAATTTCTAACGATCAACTCATTATAAATTTGAAAAAGTATATATACCTGAGTTGACATTTCTCTCTTCTTCAAGGGATTGAAAAATGTTTTGTAATACTCCCCCTGGACTCATTCCTTATCACTAGGATCTAGTGATGTGATGTAGGAGATACCACTCGCAATTTCTGTCTAAGATACATAAATTATTCCTTGGAAAGGGGTTTGGCAAATATGTCTAAAACTTGATCCTAATTTGGACCATACTCAATTGTGACCTTTTGATATGCACCCTTTTATATTAATAAGTGTTACTTGATTGACATGTGCTTAGTTCTAAAATGCATCACTAAATTCTTTAATATATTAATATCACTTGAGTTGTCACAAAGAATAGAGATAGGTGATTTTTACTCTACCTTGATGTCTTTAAGTGTTTGACTAATCCACAAGACTTGAGTGTAACATTCCACTACTTCCACATACTCTACTTCTACTATAGAAAGAGTAATTGAGTCTTGCTTTTTGGTCATTCATGAAATAAGTTTGTTTCCAAGGAAAAATGCACCACCACTAGTGATTCTTCTATCATCCACACTTCTTACCCAATCACCATATATATATTTTGTCAAAGTGAAATATTTATCTTTAGGATCCCAAAGACCATAGTCAATTATATTCTTGATATCGTTGAAGATTCTTTTCACTGCATTTACATCTCACTCTTTAGGAGCAACTTGAAATATTGAAACCATGCACACTACTTGCATGATATTAGATCTTGATACATTTAGGTATAAAAATATACCTATCATTGATCTATGCATAATCTAATCTGCATCAAAGGACTCATCATTTTTTCTCAACTTACAACCAATAATCATGGGAGTACCTACTAGTTTGTTATCTTTCATTCTAAAATTATTAAGCATTTCTTTATCATACTTGGTTTGGGATATAAATGTCCCTTCATCAGTTTCTTCTATTTGTACACCAAGGAAGAAAGAAATTTATACAAGCATTGACATGTCAAACTCACTTTGCATTTGACTAGAAAATTATTTGCACATTTTATTCATTATGCCACCAAAGATGATATCATCTACATAAACAACAACATTAAACATATTCTCACCTTCTGATTGGAAGTATAAATTATTATTTACATATCATTTATTGAATCATTATTGTTATAGGTACTAGTCTAAAAATGAATCCCATACTTTAGGTGCTTGTTTTAGACCATATATAGCTTTGTTTAGTCTGCACACATAATCTTCTCCCTCTGACAACTAAAAACCTTCATGTTTATCTATGTAGACTTCCTCTTATAGGTTCTCATTCAAGAAAGGAGACTTAACATCCATTTCATATACTTTGAACTTGTTATAAACATATAATTATACATACATTCTTATGGTTTCCAATTTAGTAACTAGAGAAAATTTTTGCACAAAATCAATGGCTTCAACTTGTGCATATCCTTTGTACACCAATCTTGCCTTATTCCTTATAACAATTCCATACTCATTGAGCTTATTTCTAAAAACCCACTTTGTAACTATTACATTCTTATTTCCATAACTTGGAACTAATTCCCAAGTTTTATTCTTTTTAATTTGGCTTAGTTCTTCCTCCATGGCCTTTAGCCAATTCGCATCCTTGCTAGTTTCACCATAATTATTAGGCTCAATTTTAGACATTAGAGCAAAACGTTCTTGTTCTTTGTTCATTAAAACTATTCTCCTTATCTGAACTCATTCATTTTTATTACTATTGATCTTATTTATAGGTTCATCCTTTTAAACAAATCTTGTAGGTGGCTTTTTATTTACTTCCTCAGCGTCGTCATTAGCTAATTCTTTAATGTTTTATTCTTCATTATAAATTTCTATGTCAAGTTTAAATTATTTCAAGCCTTCTTCAACCTTGATATTGATGCTCTCTATAATATTATGTATCCTTTTATTGTAACATATATATGATTTGATTTGGGTGGAATAACCAAGAAATATTCTTTTATTACATTCTAATTTTAAGCTTCCTAATTTTTCTTTTTTTCTCCTGATGTGGCATTTGCTACTAAACACTTTGAAATACTTCACAATGGTAATTTTTCATACCATAGTTCATAAGGAGTTTTATCACTATTTACCCTGGGTTAAAATCTATCCAAGATATATACTATTGTTTGGACTGCTTCCCTCTAGTATCCATCAAGTAACTTTGCCTCTATTAACATTGTTCTCGCCATCTCCTTGATTGTCATGTTGTTTCTCTCAATAACTCCATTCTATTGTGGGGTACTTCATGCAGAGTAATGCATTTTGATTCCATGCTTCTCATAATAATCTATGAACTCATTTGAGATGAATTTTACACCTCTATCAGATCTTAAATATTTGATTTTTCATCTAATCTCGTTCTCTACCATGGCCCTAAAGATATTGAATCTCTCAAATGCCTGAGACTTATCCTTCAAAAAGGTTACCCATGTTATTATTGAATAATAATCTACAAATAACATGATGTATCTTTCTTCATTAGATCCACTTATCTTCATAGGACAATAAAGATTAATATGAAATAATTCTAAAAGATTTGTAGTTTCATACTCTTTTGTTTGTAATCTGACCCTTGTTTGCTTACCTTATTGACATTCCTTGCAAGTAGTGACTACAAGTTCAGATATCCTAGGCATGTGTCTAACACACTATTTGAGATTACCTTTAATAGGTTATCAAAATTGACATTGATAATTTTTTTATGCCATAACCAACTCTCATGAATATTTCCTATCAAGCAACTATTACCATTCACTTCACTAAGATTATAATGGTTGTTTTCATTTATTTTTCCTTCTACAACTAATCTTCTAGATATACTTATCTTAAAACCTTTTTCATTAAATTTGACATTATATTCATTGTCACACATTTGGCTGGCACTTAGCAGATTATGTTTCAATCCTTCAACATAAAGGAAATCATTTGTAAGTAGTTTTCCATCTATGTTCAAGGTTCCTTGACCTTAAATCTTTACTATAGTTTTGTCCTCCAAGTTGACATATCCTTCTGTACATTTGTGTTGTTTGATGAGCTTTCTCTTGTCAACAATTATGTGTTTTGAGTAACCACTATCTATTACCTACAAATTTTGTTCCTTGGCATGGAGTGTAGTTTGAACAATAAAAAATTAGAGACATCCTTATGTCTTTTGTTTGTCTTATTTTTCCTTATATTAGAGACTTTTTAACCTTTGTTAATACTGGGAGTCATGTCTTTGGTTTTAATTTTTGTTTTTGGCCTTACAAAGTTTATTCTACATTATTTATATATGTGACCAAAATTATTATAATTATAGCATATTACATTTGTATCTAACAAGGGAGCAATTTTTTTTCTAGTTACAAGGTTTGTTCTCCTCTTAGGTATAACCCTACAATTAATAGACCTATGAATAAAATAATTATATGTATAAAAATAACCATATAAATATGAGGAATAATTGGTCATAAAAAAATTTTGTGTAAGATGAGGAGATCTTCTAAAGTTTGGCTTCTTCAAGTCTCTCACTCTTATGTAACCATATGCATCAACTACTTGTCTATTATGCATCTTCCTTGAGTTTAAATAAATTTTTTAGTTTCTCTTCTTCATTTATTTATGATTATTTTCTCCTTCAAATTTGTTCACATTAGTAATACTTGTGTTTTTCTTTATATTCTTGCAATCTTTTTATTTATTTGTTCCTGATTTTCCTCTACTTTAAAGTTGTCATATTAGTTAGGATTTGTATTAGTTATGGGACTTTTCCATTTTTTATGACCAAGACCAAACCTTTATTTTGATGAATTTTGATATTTTATTAACTCATCAATAATTACTAAACCTCATTTCAGGTTCAGTCCTTTATCTAATTATTCTTTAGCTTTTTCTACTTCTTTTCTCAAAGCCACTATCTCTGCATCTAACTTCATGCATTCATCATATTTATATTGTAGTTCAAGTTTGACTACATCTTATATTCTTATAGACTCTTTAACTTGTGTATTTAGGATCACCACCATCTGGTCAGATTTTTAAAGACTTTTGGATACTTTTCAATCTCTTTTTATCTAAGCTTCTATTTCAAGTTATCTTTTCTTAGCTTATCAATTCCATCTAGAACACAAAAGAGTTCACACTCTAGATCCAATTATCTTTCTTATTCATTTAATTATTCAACTTCTTCTTAATCAATAGAAGTTGATCCAAATGTCATGAATTGGACATCCTTTCCCTCAACCATAAAATCATAGTTATGGTCATCATAAGAACTATCAATGTCATCCAATGAATCACTGTCTTCTTTTATCCAAAGGCCCTTCTTGTTTTTGATGAAGTTATTCTTTGAATAGTGGGGTTTCATCCTTTTAATATCCTCTTCTTGCTTAGATTTATCATTTTTATTATAAGGTAATTCATAAACAAAATTTACTACTTTACAATAGTAAAATCATTTAAAGGATAATTTACCTTTATATTTTCTAGATCTTCTTCTTAAATTTCAAACAAAGTTGGCTTCTTCTTCATTAGTCTCTTCAGATCCAAATGTATGTGATTCTATCTTTACTGGTTTGGATACTTTGAATGTATCTTCTCTCTTTAAGGTATTTATTTCTCCCATTCTCATCTCATACGATGTAAATGTTCCATGCAATTCATTAACAATGAGTTTATTCAAGTGTCTCACTTCCTTTGTTATAGAGATTTTTTAGTCACACCTTGATGGCAAAGATCTTAGGACCTTTTTGACAATGACCAGATCTTTCATTTCTTCTCCAATACCTTTGATTGTATTAACTATTTCATATACTCTGAGGAGGTAGTCCAAAATTTTCTCTTCTTCATTCATTTTAGGGCTTTCAAACTTGCTTTTGAATGTTTGTATCTTGGATAATTTTACCCTTTCATCACCTTAATATATGCTCTTTAATTTTTTATAGATATCTTCTAAATTTTGACAATGCATCACTTTGACAAACTCTGAATTAGACAATGCACAAAGAATAGCATTCTTTACCTTAGCATTGCTCTGATATGCATTCTGTGAAGCCTAATTATAGAAATTATTACAGTGTTTGTATATCCATTTACAATAGACATACACACAACAAAACCTAATGAAGATAAATATGCTTCCATTCTAACACTACAAAATGCATTGTTTGATCTATCAAAGAGAGGTGATTTTTTTTATGAAGAGCCTTCTTGACTAGTCATTTGTGTTGATTTTCTAATATCTACATGAGATTCTTAAGCTTCTTCTAAGGAACCACAGATCTGATATGAATTGTTAGAACACAACTATATACTAAGAGGGTGGGTAAATCAGTAAATTGATTAACTTAATCCTTTTTTAAACATTTTAATGCAAATTAAAAATATATGTAGAGATCATATGCACACAAATAGACACAAATCAAGATATACCATGGAAAACCCAATATGGGAAAAACCACTAGTAGCTACTAGAATTTATTATTGTAATCTAACCTCATAATCAAGAACCTCATTGCTTAAAATTTTTAAAGGCACCAACCCTAAGGATATTGTAATCCCTTGATTTAAGATCACATACTATAAGGAAGTACCAACTCCCTAATTGAGCACCAACTCAGCTTATATGATGCAACCCATCAATTAAATCTATATTCAAAATATGGAGATATAAATCCATATTATAATATTGATTCATAAATTAATCATATTTAGTTATATGTTAATGTTATTGTCTGTAAATTCTCATTATATTCACATCTCTCTCTATCTCTCTCTACTCATCTCTTCCTCTCTGACCCTTTATCTTTGTGTATCTATATTTCTCTATTTGAAACAATTCATCAATATGTTTCTCTCTACCTCTTTCTCTCTCAATTTGAATTTGTTGAACAGTAATAAGAACAATAATATTTATTATTTATTAAATGACATATATATAAGCATTGGATCTAGGTTTCTCATCGTTTCTATGTTTAAATTTCCTTACTAACACATCACACCATTTCTGGACTCAATTCATATTTTTTGAATAGTATGTTTCAAGTATCTTGATTTCATGTTCCACCACCATGATTATTCATCTCATTACTATTTTTAGCATATATCAGGATCTATATTTGATGCACATGACATATCACACAAACTTTATCAATCATTACAATCAATTTTGTTGTTTGTGTCATATTTTATGGCTTACCTATATGTTCCTTCGCTTGACAATTGTGATGAACAAACTTTTGAATACTGACCATTGATATTATGCTTTACACCATGATCTAATGATCCTTATTTAATTTTTTAACTTTAAAATGCATCTATTATATCATGTTTTGGCAGGCTCACATGATTCATTGGATCCTTATAGACTTTTGGGATTTAATATTCCAACATTAAAATACATCCATTGGATCTTTTGATTTCAGCTCATGCATGTCATTAGAACTTCAAAGTTGCCCAAAATTTACCTATATATAATGTTAAACATCAACATATTAATCTCATCTCATTGCCTCTCAAGTCTTTGGAATGAATACACTCCATTGATATCATCAAACTAGCTTGGTTTTGAACTCACCTCTATGTTGTTAGATATCGAGCACTTGATTTGATTGAGTCCACTCGCTCTATTAGATATTCATTTCATGATTACATGCTCACCATTTAATATTATTAAAATCTTGAACTTTATCTCTAACAAGCTCCCATGAATGTGACACTTGGCATTCCCATGTCAATCCTTTCCTATATGAATTTAAACTACTCCATAGATTTTTTGTATAAGATCCATGATTTTGACACTTATCAATAGCATGTTTACTCAGAGGTGCCTTTGAAAAATTGAATTTGTTACACTTCATTGGATCTTTGATGTATGATTAAACACTAAGTATTGATCAAGATAGGATAAAAACTACATCGAGGACATAGGAAATATAATGTCTTAAAATATTGATCAAGTTGGTAATTATTAGGTCAAAGGGTCCAATTACATAACAATGAGAAAGACTTAAGTTATAACTTAAGTAATGGGTTCCCATATATAGCCAATCAACATAAAAATAGAACAATCCTATGGATTCCATGGTTTAAATTCTTAGGGTTTAACTGAGAAACCTTTTCTTTTTTTAGAGCAAAGATAAATCAATTTTGAGCTCATTTATTCTCAACTAAACCTGTGAACCCTTTAGTTAAGATGTTGTTTAAAAAATAATAAGAGATCTATTAATTTCTCTTCAAGTCATCTAGAAATTGTCTTTTTAAAATAATGACAACTTTGCACTATTCAAATTTAAAACATGCTATTTTCTCCATCAATCTTGCCTGATAGTCTAACATCAATAATATCCATAATGACCCTTTTGACATCAATGATGATCATATGAGCAATAGACCTAAGTAGAAGGTGAATAATATTGTTTGTTTTACATGGTAGTAAAGAAGAAAAATTATGTTCAGTGTTGCTAAAAACAAACCATGAACTTAATTTTTATAACTTTCTTTAAAATTTTGAAGGTAAAAGACATGCATTGCCAGGAGAAAATAAGTGATGTATTTGGGTTTTTTTGTGTTATTATACTTTGGAAAGAATATGAATATTTTATCTAAGTAATTTT
>JARHVA010007510.1:502500-592500 GCA_037957365.1 Torreya grandis
CTATTTTGATTTGAAATATTAACAATAGGTTTTAAACATGATTAACTTAAGGAAACTTTCACCAAGTTAATAAATAAGTTAACATAAGAACCATGAAGATTATATACTTCTATAATTCAACATTAAAAGGAGATGCAGTCTTAAAACTAATCTTGGTGTGCCCAAAAGGAGATGAAAAATAGGAAAAAGAGATCAATATGAGAATGATTAGGATTCCATTATTAAAAATTATAAATGGAGATGATATAATGAAATTCATTTTTGAAAATTTCATCAAAAGAATATTAAATATGTGGATGAGAAATATGTATATATAATAAAATATTTTTGACATAAAATAATGTAACTAAATCTTGTCTCTAAGTGACAAAACACCAATATTAACCTTTGCCTTATATTTTGAACAAAATACTAGGCTATTGTGAGTATTGGGAAAAGAATAAGGAGGCAGTAATATGTTTATCACTTGTGAGGAGGGATTAGTTGTATTCACAAAGGTCTTACCATATATATCAAAAAAGTCAAACATTGTAACTGTTAAAATAAGAGTAATAAAAGATATTGTAACAAATCACAAAAAAAATTATGATATTGTTCCAACCTCTTATTTTTTGTGGCATAAACATTATAGACCTACTTAACCACTAGCTCATAATCACCCTAGACAATCAAAATCTTAATTCAATGTTCTCGAGCAATCTATGAACCAATAAAATACTCTCAATGAAGTAGGTCCAGAACAATAAATTAAAATAATATAATTGAAATATGTTGAATTCTATGAGAAATATGTATATATACTACAATATTTTTGACATAAAATAATATAACTGAATATTGACTCTAATTGACAAAACACCACTCTTAACCTTTGCCTTATATTTTGAACAAAACACTTACCTATTGTGAGTATTGGGAAAATAATTAGGAGGTAGTAATATGGTGATCACTTGTGAGGAGGGATTAGTTGTATTCAAAAAGGTCTTACCATATAGCTCACAAAAGTCAAACATTATAAGTGTTAAAATAAGAGTAATAAAGGATTCATGAAAGATAAAAAAAGGTATTCAAAGAGGTAAGGATAGGTTAACATAAAAGTATGAGGTTAACATATAAGGGATATGCATCTGTGGGAAGGAATTAATTATGTTCCATAAGTTCTTACCATCTAAATCACAAACAAAAAAATTGAGAGGTGTAAATAATAATTAAAAAGAAATTATGAAGTGAAAAAGTGTAGTAATATAATGTTTAATGAAATTGAGGATACAAAATAATTGAGGATAGGTGTAGTGGATAAAACAATCAAAAAGGTAAAATAAATTTAAATAAAGGAAAAATCAAGGAAGAAGTGCAAAGGAATATTAAACAAAAAAAATTAATAAATGTAAAGTTGCCAAAGAATAAGGAACATGTGTTATGGCTCAATGATTATGTATAATTATGTTAAAATTCTAGAAATATTTCTAACTAAATAGGCATGGTTAATTTCACTAGTTTTTGTAATATTAATGATATTGATCTTTCATATGGTATAAATGTTAGAATGACCTTTAAGAGAGGAAATATAAATTATATTGTCTCTAGGAATTATTTTACTAAAAAGGTTTAATGTTAAGATAAAAATTTGTTTGACCTTTAATGCATTTTATGTTAGGCATGTAAATTGGTCACTACTCATGAGTATAGGAGTTGGGAAATTTTAATTGAAGAGGGTAGGTTTTAATGTGTTCTTATTTTTTATGACTCATAAACATAATACATTCTAAGGTTTCATTATTAGGAGGTTAAAAACCAATGAAATCATCCTCATCATTAGTTGATTCATCATTAGGGTTGCTAAAAATGGGAAAATCATCATATGGGATTTTCATCCATATACTTATAAAATAGAATACCATACATAGTGTATTTCACCATGATATTTGAATTATATCATATGGGAATATTATTTCAGTGATTTTCAACCACATTATAAATATAAGGAATGGGAAATTCATGTAATGGGTTTTTATCCATGTTATAATTATTGTCAATGGGATAGTCAATTACTTCACCCTTTGTATTAGTGATTTGTGGTAATTTTATAAGTGTATAGAATGTTAAAATAGTATAATTGATATTATTACATCATATGAGTGTTTAGATTAGAAGCCTTCCATATGATGGTAAGATTATGATCAATGCGAATATCATCATGGGGATATTAGGTCTAGTTATAAATATAATATGTAATATCATATTTCATGTTAGGGTTGTCATGAAGGGGAATGGTATCATTTGTCTGACCTTTATCCGTTGTAATTTGAATATTATATGTTATTAGTAATAATAGCACAATGAGGGTTTACCTTTAATGGTCGATATGGAATCCTTAATAAGAAACCTATGTAAAATAAATTTTAAGCATGCTACGAAAATCATAAGAGGAAAAATCATTTGAAAATGATCCAAACACTAAGAAAATGTGAAAGCATTATAAAAAAATATTGAGATGAGATTAACTTTTGATTTCAAAAATATGTTTTTTTGAAAACTATTCCAAGATTTTTGATGCTCAATGTTTCAGATCATTTTTTTTATCTTTCATCAAGAGAATGAAATAATATCACAAAAGATCATCTGAAACATTGAGAATCAAAAATCTTGACATAATTTATTAAAAACTCTTTTTTAAACTATGTGTACTATGAAAACATCGAATATTTGAACTTCAGAATTACCAAAATGTATGAGTGGAAATGTGGTCATAAATATATGTCATATAATATAAGAAAGGGAGATGACCATACTAGGAACACCGTACGTACAAATGGACTGCGCAAAAAATGAGGGTATAAGGTACATGCTATAGTAAAAATATAATCATAAAAATGGGACATAGAGGATATAATAAGGAAATCACATGTAAATTATTACGAATGGAAATATTAAATAATCTAATAACAATTTCTACTCATAACCTAGTACACAATTTTGAAGCATTTTTACAATGCAATTTTTATCAAATATATAACGAAAATGCTAATGAATGTGTTACATTGATAAAAAATAAAAGTAAAAATAAATGTTTAAATAAATTTTTTTAATATATGTAACTTCTTAAATGTAATTGATCATATAGACTTTCTGAAGAAAAATATGGAGATGTGCAGAACCAAAAATTTTGGAAGAGTTCTCTAAATTCAATAAATTGGCAATGCATTCATATATTTATTGATGTCCTATACTTAACGGTATAATCCATTTTATCATAAATGGATTATAAAATAATGTTAAAATTTTGTTCCAAAACATTTCCTGCAAACAACCTACAAAATAATGGAAAATCACTACAACAAAGGGGGTTATTTTAAGACAATATTAGAGATAGTAAAAAAATTGTCTCAAATTGAGAAAAAAATAAAATGGGTTATTATCAAAAATATTATCTCAAATTAGGTGTCTATATTTATTATCTCAAACAAATATATTCCTAAAGACAATATATAATAGTAATTAGATTGTCTCTCGAGAGATGATAACATTTTTGTGTATCCAAAGACAATATAATTTTTTGTCTCTCAATCAATAATATCATTTTGATCCCATCTATCATCTCTCGAGAGATAATATATTTAATGAATAAAAAATATAAATTTCTTCAAGTTCAAGTAATGGACAAATATTGTTAATGACATCAAATCACTGTGGTTATTAATATTATAATATAATTATGGAAAATAATCTCAAATAATTATTTTACCCACAAGTGGGACTAAAATAATTTTATTATATCAAAATTAATAAATATAAAAGGGTTCCTAAATGTTGTTAACCCTTAGCATAAAAATACATCAAAGCCAACTTAAACTTCTAAACATTTTCCACTAATTAGTCTCTTTCCTGTAACACCTTAACTAGGTAATTGGGTAAAAATTGTGCATCCCATCTAATTATCTTATTTTTCATGTGAGTAAATATAAAAATAGGTCAAACTCAAAGATAGGTGAAACTCATCACTAGTTATGGGTTTAAATGTAGACACTACTTTGTGTTGTGATTAGAACCATGAGTTTTCAAAGTCTTGGGATGAGGACCACATTATTGTCTTCCTATAAAGATCAACATCAGTATCAAGAGGAATACTGGTTGAGTTTATCATAATCATTGAATTGAGTAACCTCTATAAAAATTGAAATGTTGTGATGCACCATCTCCTATCGAATTATAAAGGTTATAGTCTATAATAAGGAATGTATAGGGAGAATATTGGAGTAAATATGGATCTTTTTGGTGATGGTGGTTCATGTGTCCCCAAAGAGACTATGATTCAATAAATTTCTTGTCACAAAACCTCTAATTATATATCCTATTGATCACATCTTCTTTCTTCAAATTATCTCTACTCTTTATTTTTTTTGTATAAATGATGGCATCATATCACATACATTACACTATTAATTAATAATTCTAAATATTTACAACCAAAATACACAGTTATGTATGAAGTATCAATCATAATCTGCATCGACAATTTAGACAAGAAATAAATTTTCTATGAATAAATTGTATTCATTAAAGCCATTGGAAATAAAAAATTATTTACCTATTTATGGAAGAGATAATGCTATAAAAACTTTCATAGACACAAAATGAAAAGAAAAATGGATTTGACTATTTTCAATAAATTAAATAAATGTCCCCTTTTAAGATTATTTTAACTTCAAATCTAAATTGGAAATCAAGTATTAGAGATTGATATTAGTTGTCAAATATTTATTCGCATGGATATTAAGATGAAGCCATCATGTAATTAATTTTAAGACAATAGATAAAACCTATGATAAAAGGTAAAGTAACACCATTTAGTAGAAGATATATGGAATTGAAAGATATTGTTTCTTTTATAATGCAATAAATATAGTTGTATATGTTGAACAAGTTATCAATATATTTTTTAATTTTATGTTCTAAAATTATTTATGTATATTAGATAGTTTGATATAACCAAAAAATATACTATAAAATATTCTCTATAATATTTATACATTATCATATCACAATATTTTAGTAAAATTTTAGGTTAGATCAATATGGCCCTTTCAATATGGTAGCATATTTTAATTATTTCTTAGATGTGAAAAAATTAACTTTGGCACTATAATCTACTAGAAATTTTTTCATATTTCATTAGATAATTTGTTCATGGTGGATTTAGACAAATTGGAAATCAACGTAAGAAAACATAAAATATTTGAATTTGTTATAATATTAGTGTAGATGTTAATGATCAGTGACAACAAAAATGCCCACCATGTCTGGTAAGGCATCTTATTTATGGATATTCAATTAAAATTAAAAGTAAAATATTAGATTTATATATCTAGTGTAGGTTCACTAAAATTATACCAATAGCTCTTGTAGCATTTGGAATCACTCACTACAATGTCTCCATCCCAATTACGATGCCACTTATAGTAAGCATTTGTTTGATTTTTAAGATCAAGGACTGCATAGCCAAAACTTTGTTCCCTATATGTCAATTTTTCAAATTATTATTTTGTATATCTATAGTCAATTTATATGCAAATTAAAATTTGGATTAAATTAAACAAAGATTCCAATATCCAAAGAATACTTATGAAATAAATAAGAACTCATAATAGCATGAATGAAATTTTATGTGTTAAGAGGAAGAAATAGTTAAACTTATCTATTTCAAAATTACTTTCTTTCAAGACCTTCTTTAAATCATCCATTACCAATATTAATATACATTGGAGAAATTGAAGCAAACATAGGGTTACACTTCCTATTCATAATGTTATAAGCCAGATTTTATACCCACTTACATAGAGGCACACATTAGAGATATGACATAAACAATAATGTCATATCCTCATGTTCATTTACATCGAGGGGATCCTATTTACCCCATTGTGGTTTTACACCACTTTTAGTAAATGGCATACTCATAATGTAATTTTACATGTTGTATACATATAGCTTCTCAAACTAGGGGTGCCCTATAAATTACATGTCCACATTTGGCCTTCATTCTTTAATTACTTAATAACTACATGTTTGAGGGAATAATTGAAACACAGATTAAATAACTACAATTAGTTATATCTCAATCATGTTACATGTTTTCTAACCAATATTTGTAATTAATGACCTATATTAGATTTTAAAGACATGGGAAAATAGAAAATATATGGTAACAAAGCATGAGTTCTATAAAAAAAAGGTGAATTATGTACTCTTGAAATGAAGTCATTAATAAAACTTATTACAATGAAAATTTTAAACTTATTGATCTCTCGTAGGCATGAAAATGATCAAAAGAAAATCAACCTCATATTTTTTAAACTACAATTCAAAATTGTACTCACATAGTTTCACCTTATATGTACTGGGTGTTGTTGTTATTGTACAATGGGGAATGCATGAACACAATCAACCATGGAGTTTTTTTCTTTTTCAATTTGAGTTTATAAGAGTTCATGACATGCTCAAGAACTATATTAACATATTTGGGAAATAATATTGTAGTGATGAGTCTAGAAACATTGTAATGGCCACCTTAAAATTTCTCATATATAATTTGCAGTTCTCATACATTAGATTCCATTATAAGATGATGATATTCAAGAGATACATTGGGCATTTAGATTTGAAAATTACTTCAGAATATGTATAGTAATAAGCCTTAATTAGTAATTCAACATTAATTTTCATCAATTTTCTTTCTCCTTTCTTCTCCCTACATACAATCTACAACAATGATGATTTAATTTTTTATTCATAAGGGTATGAATCATGTAAGAGAAAATCCACACTTGAAGACTGTTGTTAAGAATGTAAATCCATCCTAGCCTATTTTATGTTAGACTTTAAGTGATTGTATTCTAGTTGGAGGTGTTATCACCCTTCCACTTAGTCCTCCTCTTCCTTAGTATAGCATGTGTGATATGTCTTAGAGGTTGACCCAACTAAAAATCATCATGCCACTTATTGAGTTATTAATAAAACCTAAAAATAGGAAGAGGGAATTTGAATACCTAAAATTTGGTGAATGGTCAACATAAAATGAAATGAATTCACCCCCAAATAATCTTTGAAGAAGATGAAGAATTAGAAGAGGTTATTGAACCCATTCTAGAGGTTTATTTTGGATCTACATTGATAGAGAGTTATCTAAATGTGGATCCCTTTTACACATCCCTATTGATCAATGGTCTTATTATTCACTAATGCATATTTAATTCCAAAAGTTATTAAAATGTGATGCCCTTGGGTGTAATAAATGAGCTCTGAGATAATATTACATCAACCTTCAATAGGTATTATGCCATGGAATTATGAGAGATTCCAGTTGTTGGACAAGTTAAGGGGTTCATAGTATAGTTGGCTATGTATTTCGCTAAGTATTTGAATATAGATAAGGTAATTATGGATTGACCACTTAAGTGGGGGATGATATTATCACATAAATGGGTTATTTGCATGGGTGGAAGTGTAATAATGGAATTTTATTATGCCACTATTCCTTTGGAAGGTAATATGGTCAAACTTTATAGAGATCAAAAGATGTTGCATGTACTTGAAGATAAAAAACATATTCTCAATTAACTATTAAACATGAATGTGGAATTAGGCAACTTTGTTGGGAATGTTAATGTTGATGAACATCCTGATGTTCTTGATGTTCAACTTGAGAAAGAAGGTGTAGTTTGGAAGATGTGTTTCTATGGGGATTGTTCTAATATTGGAAACAGAGATGGGGTTGTGTTATAGGCCTCCAATGGTAAATGTTTCAAGTTTTATTGTTAGGTGTCCTTTGAGTGCATGAACAATATGGCTGAGTATGAGGCACTCTTTCTTGGTTAACGGATTGCTCGAGAACATTGAATTAAAATTTTGATTGTCCAGGGTGATTCTGAGCTAGTGGTTAAGTAGGTCCATAATGTTTATGCCACAAAAAATAAGAGGTTGAAACAATATCATAATTTTTTTATGATTTGTTATAATTGTTTGATGGATTAAACATTTATATCTTGATAAAAGTTTTAATGAAGAAGCCAAATAAATTGTAGGGTTATGTGCTCAGCACGATATTGAAAATACAAACCCTCATTATTATTGTAAAGTAGAGTTTCTTGTTAGGCCTTAAATCTTAGATAATATTCATTATTGATAGGTGTTTGAAGATGATGAATATATTAGGATGTTTTTAAATTGTGAAGCTGAGTTCTATGATCAGCTCACAGACTTGGAATCCATGATTTAGGTTTGTGATGGCATAGAAACCTTAATTGGAAAGGATATTATTCAACTAAAGACAAACACTCTCCAAAGGGGATTGGTAATATTATAAGAATATTTTTATGGAGATGATAGAATTAAAACTCGAGACTCATTTATTTCAAAACACATGATTGAATGTAATTTGGGTTCTCATGAGAATCCAAGGAATATTTGGCTTGGTACTCACCTAAGTCCATTTAAGAAACAAGTTTACATGTAACTACTAAAAAAGTAATAAGACTGTTTAGATTGTTCTTATTCTGAAATAAAAGCATATATGGAAGATTTATTTCATCATGTCATCCCATTTCATCTTGATAGCAAGCCTTTTTGGTAGAAATAGAGACCTATTAACCCCATATTATCCACCAAGATGTGGGATGGATTAAAGAATCTAAGTGATGGTGGAATCATTCAAACCATAATGTATTAATCATGGGTTGAAAATTTTGTTTGTATGAGAAATAAAAATAGAGACATCCACTTGTGTGTGGATTTATCGAATTTGAACAAAGCTTATTTAAAGGAAAATTACCCCTAACTAATATGGATAAAATGATGCAAAGTTTTACTTTATTATAGATGTTGTCCATATTAGATGGTTTCTTAAGATATAACCATGTTGTGGTGAAGGAATTGAAGAGACCTAAGACTGCATTTACAATGCCTTATGGCTAATATGTATATATGAGGATGACTTTTAGGTTAATAAATTATAGTGTAACATTTTATTGAGATACATATGTTTCTTTTACAAGGTTAATTAGAAATTTCATATCTATGTATTAGAATGACATTACAGTGTACTCCAAGACTAGAGAAGAACATCTAGAGCATCTAGAAATAGTTTTGATTAGATGCAGGGAGTTGAAAATTTCAATTAATCCTAAGAAGTGTAATTTTGAAATATAAAAGGCCAAGTTATTGGGACATATAATGTCCAAGGATGGTGTAATTATTAAACCTGAGAGGGTAGAAACCATTGACAAAGTGTCTATCCCTCACGGCAAGAAGGGAATTCAGTTGTTCTTTAGATAAATAAATTTTGTTAAAATATTTGTGTCTAAATTTTTAGAGATAATTTTTCCTATTATGTATATGTTGAATAAGGATAAAACCATCAAGTGGGAAGATAAGGCCATGTAGGCATTTAATAACTCATAGGATCTTTAATGTCTACCCCTATTTTGGCTAGCCTTGATTGCATAAAAGCATTCCAAATTTTCTCTTTTGTACCATTTAATACTATTGTTGTTTTCTTGTAAAATAATGAAGGTGATGATGAGAAGCCCATAGTTTTCTTTAGTAAATCTATGTAAGATCCTGAACTAAATTATGCCATTATGGAAAAACAAGCTTTCACTCTCTTGAAGTCTATCAAGATGTTTAGGTCTTATATAATATGCTCTAATATTAGTATTTACATCCCACATACCATGGTGAAGGACATATTAACATAGTTTGAAGCATCCAGTAAGAGATGCAGGTGGGTTAACAAATTGCAAGAGTATGACATGGATATTTAGACTACCATGTTAGTGAGAGGGATGGATCTAGCCAATCTCATGGTTGAGACCAATTTGAAACATATTGAGGTAGACACCATTTTTTAAATGTTGATGATTCCTTAAGTATAATTAGCATATTTTTAAGGTATAAAGACATTATTAACTACTTCCAAATCTGAATTACCCCTAACTTTGATAAGAATCTACGTAGATCTCTTAAACTTGTTTCCCAAAAATATCTCTTGATTGAAAATGGATTTGCATGGAATAATTTGGATGCGGTTCTCCTAAGATGCTTTGTAGAAGAACAAACTGCTGACTAGATTGAATACTTTCATAGTGGAGTATGTGGTGGTCATTTTGCACATAAAGTCACAACTCATAAAATTTTGAGAGGTGCCTATTAGTGGAAATCATTATTCATAGATGTTGTTTAGAAATTCATAAATTGAAATAAATGTTATATTTTTTATAGGAGGATGAAAAATTATAGTTCTCTTCCCTTGAATATTATGATGATTGAAGGCCTATTTAGACAATGTGGAATGGATTTTGTTAGAGAAATTTTTGATACATTAAGCACTGGACATAGGTGGATACTAGTTTTAACTTATGACTTCATGAAATAGGTTGAATTTATCCCTACAAAGTAGACTACATAGCAGGAAGTTATGGATTTTTTAATAAACTATATTATTTATAGATTTGGTTTGCCTGTAAAGGTAATTGTTGATAATGCCATGAGATTAAAATGTAAACCTTTGGTATCATTGTGTAAAGTATATGGGATCATGTTGACTTATTCTTCTAATTACAAACCTCAAGGGAATGTTCATGCATAATCTAGTAACAAGAACTTGATCAAAATCAATAGATGTACTTTGGAATAAAATAATAATAAGTAGGGCGAATAACTAAAATTTGATTTATGAGATGATAGGATAATGCCCAAGAGAGCTATAGGCAAAATACCTTTCAATATTTTTTATAAATCTCAAGTAGTTTTTCCTATGAATTTATAGTTGTCAACTTAGAATTTCATTCATCAACTAGAATATGATGAGAAATCCAATCACTATGAAGGTAGGATGAACCAGATTATTGAGTTTGATGAGATTCAAAATTAAGCTCATGAGAAACATCTCAACTTAAAGTAAAAACTAAAAAGAAAATTGATAAGAAGGTCACTCAAATAACATTCCATTTAGGTGATTTGGTTCTACTTTTGGATAACAAGAATGAGGAGAAAGGTAAGCATGGAGATTTTGGTGAGTTGTGGATGTATCCCTATTCCATTGACTACTATATTAGGGAACACATTTTCTTCTTGAGAGACCTATATGGTGAATTACTGAGCTATCAATGAATGGTGTGTATCTAAAACATTTCCTGGGTTAAGTATATAACCTATGTATAAGATTATATAGTGTATAGCTCTATCACTTTGTTGTTTCATTGATTTTTTTCCCCTTTGCTTTGGGCCTTATTTAAACAATTCCTTTCAAAAAAATTGTCATGTTTTTATTTTTAGTTCCTCCTAATATATTTTTGTCAATCTTCTTTATTTTTTTGATATTCTATGGTTGTTTATTGATAAATTATTCAAAGTGTTGAATTCATGACTAATTGATTGGTACCTAGTCTTGTCTTATAGGGTTCTTTATAAACATACATAGGGTGTACATCCTCAAGTGACATTTATTGTTGGTACCCAAAATTTCACTAAGAATTTGTGCCCCATTTTCAAAATAATAATGCCTAATTTGTCTACATATTTCTACATATCTATATTTTTTCTCACTTGGGTCATCTAAATCTTTACATTCACATCAAGTCATTAAAAACCTCATTCTCATGTTCATGTTGTATGAAATCTATAAAGTCCTATTTTTAACTAATATTTAATATTTCCATGTTTTAAATACTTACAAGGTGTAAAGTGAAAATGTAATGAAAAGGGGATGATAGTCTACAAGACACTCTTCTACTACTTAATTAATGGTTAAACCATGGAGTTACCACTAAAGTTTAAATAACTTTGTAAGGAATGGTCTATGCAGAAGGGTTTTGTGTTCTATAATAAGATGATGCAAAGAAGGAATAGCCCATAATTTTTTTATGAACAATTTATTGATTGATGCATTATCCCTGACAAGTACATAGATTATATATATACTCCATCCTAAACATTTCTAAACAACATGAAATATGGTTTTATCCTTTGGAGTTGTCATTAATATCTGAGGCTAAATAAATTCAAGTTATTATAGCATGGATTAGGGATACTATGAAATAAACTTATGCTACATTTGAAAATTAAAAATAACATTGGAAGTAGACATAATAGAATATGCATACGTATTAATGGTATTTATAATGTTTCATGTATTGGATAGCGAATAAAGGAGCCCACATGGAGGTCTTAAGGTGCCACGTGGAACTTAATATTTGAAGCACATAGTTGAAGGAAAAGTCCATGGCATCAAGACCCTTAGCACATGGAATGTTGACTAATAATAAAAATTAATGATTTGATACTTGGGAATGGTAAAGGAGTGGTTGATGGGGTTTTAATGGTAAATCAATGGGTTTGGCAAATCTGTCTAATAGAAGAAAAAAAATGAACATAATAGAGTTTTTGAATGTAGCTAGGTGAAAGCATGGAAGATGTAAGCCTATATGGACATGAATAATAGACATATAGACCACATAAATATCTATCATAACGTAAATATTTTAAACACTTGATCACATGCCCCAATAAGCCTACCACATGGAAGAAAGTTGAAGGAATTAAAATAAAGTTGAAAGTTTTGATTTAATAAAGGAAGGCATGGAAGTTTGTGGGAGATTTTCATGTTGAATGTAGGTTAATGGAGTGAAATGTCAAAATATGTCTAGCATTTCCACCAAAGATGTGGGGGTCAAAATGCAATTGTAAAATGCTACATAAAATTCTATAGAACTCTAGGTGAGAAAAGGTAGCTGCAAAAAAGAATATCAAAGTTATAATTTCAAAATTATATATCCAGCACTGAAGTCCACTACACAAGTGAAAATCATGGGCCCATGCTAAGGTATGGCTGAAAAATGTAGATGAAAACACAACTTGGTAAATAATCCAATGTGTAAATTATATTGAGAGATACATATCCCATAGGAAAATGAAGAACATGGTAATAAAGTCAAAATGAGTAAAGTTTGGAATAAGAATTTAAACTCATAAAATAGGGTTATTTAAATTAACTAATGTTAATCATGCACCTTCTAGATGGTTTTATCCTTCAATTAGTAAATACAAGCCTTGAAACATTTACTATTGAAAATATATAGATATTGTAATTAAAATGTATTGGTGTTACATGTGAAGTAATCAAATCTTAATCTGAGCATAGAATAATTATAATGGATGAAATTATTCAACTACTTCAGAAATTGCCATCATCAAATCACAATACCAAATCTATTTTCCTGATGAGGAATATAATTAGATTCATATGATAACTACCATAATACTTGATTTGGTTCAATCTAGTGTGTCTATTATAGAATATATTGAGGAAGGTTTTGTAGTTAATGTTACATATGGGGATGCTATTAATGATTGTAATCCATATAAATGCTTTGGTTCTTTTATTCAATGTCATAGATATTTCTGGGGAAATGTTCTCAAATACTTGTTATTTCATAAATCTTAGGACATATGTGACATTAAAAGTATTATTTAAAATATTTGTATAAATTTATTGACAATAATAAATGTACTAAACTATCTTGAAACTAGTCTTCTCCTATAGTCTAAAGATCTAATTATGCACGACATAAAAATTAACCATATTAGCTAGATTGTTGTTAGACTTAAACATGATGGTGTGGCATGTAATAATGATAGACACTAGATATTGAAATAATTATTCAAAGAGAAATAAAAGGTTATAGTCCAAATGGATACATGTGTTGTCTATCATGGATAGAGATCTAAAAAAAATTTGGTGCTTTGTGAGGTCTACCAGTGATGGTTCTATGGTTAGTGCATTGGTGTCACTGGACATGATCTAATAATCCATGATTAGGTCTACTAGTTTTGTATATAGAAGAGGTAGCTTACATATATTAATTATCATTTTCAAGTACAAGGTAAAAATATAAAATAAGATTAGATGCTTCTTAATTGAAATAGTGCTCGTAGTCTTGGCTCCAACTCTAAGGAAATTGGTGAATATAAATTTGTCCCTTTTGTACATATAGTATGCATGTGTTATATGGATCGTACTACAAGCACATGAAGTGAAATAAATGGCATAAATATGAGTATTATTTTAATGTATTTAAGGTTTTTCAAATTGAATATCTTAGTGATACCATCATCTTACCAAGGGAAATATTATCCTTTAGATCTAGTCACAAATAAGTATGAATAGTGATGCAATGTTGATTGTCCTTAAAGTCTTTTTGCATGATTCAAGATTAAAAAAAATTAAATTTTTTAAATGGATGAGGATGGAAATACATTTGATGGAATCCATGCTTCAATATTTTAACCATTGTCTATAATTTTTTCTCATGTAATAATTTAACATCCTCCAAAAATGTCCTATGCTAGGGGAATGCACAGAAACCAATGCAACTAACTTATAGACCAAGGGTTGATGGAATAGAGTTAGATGAATGTCCAATTTTTTTTATGTTTTAAAAATTGTAGATGAGGCTCCAAAAATCCTTGGGATACTTGTGAGGGAGAAATAATTTTTAAAATGCAAGTCTCCAAAATATAGTTACAAATTGTAGTTAACTCTACCAATCCCATTTGTGAAAGCTAATGGAAGAATGGTCAACTCAAGAGGAGATTCATGGAGATTTGATGGAAGAATGGAATTTTGAAATTTTACACTTGTCTAAATTACAAATTGTACTTGGATTTCCCAAAGCCCCCAGTGAATATCGATCAACATGAGTTCTATTTGCAAATGGGAACTTTCAAGGGCATTTAAAATTTTGTAATTTTATAAATTGAAAATTGTAGTTGGAGTTCCCATTTCCCTAAGCTATCTTTTCATGTAAACAGGAAATCCAAATATAATTTACTATTTTTTAGTTTTAAAAATTGTAAATTATAACTACAGTTCCCATTTCCCTAAAGGAAGCTTTTAAGGGAAACTAGAAATCCACCTGTAATTTGTAATTATATAAATTTATAAATTAAAAATTGAAGTTAGAGTTTTTATTTCCATAAGGGAAATTTTTAAGGTAACTAAAAATATGAATTAAAATTTTTCAAATTGCAAAATTATTTCTTATTTCTAGATTTCCTGAATACAAATGACTTTTAAAATTACAAATCAGACCCAGATTTTAACAAAACAAAAAAAATTACAAATTTGTAAAAGGGACTAGGATTTCCATAAAAGTATTAGAAGTGTAAATTAATGAATTTATGAATTAAAAATGTGGACTTAACACTTAAAAACAAATTTGAAAAAATCAAATGTGAAAAATACAAAATGTGAAAAGGCAAGTTGGAGCCAAAAAAGGAAACAGGGAAAAATGACCTAAGTTTTACAGTTTACATTATTTTTTTGTTCAAACACTCAATAGGGAAAATATTTAAGGTCTAAAATTTAAAGGTGGTCCATTCCATATAATATTTTTAAAATGGCCATGCATTTGTGGTTTTCAAATTCCATCATTACAAGAGCAGGGTTATTATTTAGCATGCATATGAGGGATGCTAGCTATCAAGAAGATTCTAGATTTGTAACCAAGTAGTCAAAGACATCTCCAAGTAGTTTCATAAGAATAAAAAAGATATTGTTTTTCTTTAAAGGGAAATATTATCCTTTCATCTCATGTAAAATGCATTTGTACCCAAGAAATCAAAGTGTAAATTTTTTTTCATTAATTATATAGGTAGTTAGATAAATCATTTTTCTTTTAAAATAATGAAGATTATAGGTGTGGAAATGTTATAGTTAGGAGCATCTTAGTGAAACTTGAAGGGTTATTTTGTGATATTTAAAATTGTAACCCACATTCCCAGATTTGAAAAGTGGGTAAAAATAATAAATAGAGATCTTGTCCTCTATTCTAAGATTGTTATAATTAGTATTTATTTTTTTAATCTATGTCTAGGTTCTTCAAATATTTTAGACAAATTGTTGTGTGTATTTATTGTCTCCCTTACTAAGGTGGTTGCATTTGTAAAACCATTAGCAAGATTTGAGAGAATGTTTGTGTCTCCCTTGTCAAAAGAGAAAATTCACCATACTTATCCCCATAGGAACATTTTGAAAAAAATGATATAATGCATTATTTTATTAAAAGGTTAATGAGAATACTTGTAGTTTTTACTCTTTCCTTTTGATGAAGTGTAGTAATATTTTTAGCAAATATGGTTGATTGGATATTTGGTTCAATTCTTACTTCCTGTTATCATTTTGATCATATATTTAGATTATAAAACCATTTTAGCTTTATGTTTGGAAATATGTTTTCGAATAAATCTTTAGGGCACCTTGGGTTTATGGATTCAATGGGAAAAAGTATATGAGATTCTAGTTTTAGTGTATGTTTTAGGATTTCAAAATCATTTGGGTATTTGTATTTCATTGGCACCATTAAATACAAACCACTCCTGGTATTTCCCTTTGCTTTCATTTGATTTTTAATACTTAATTGTAATGGAAGAATGTCATGAATATTACAAGATCCCCTGCTATTTGAAAACCACCATCACACCACCATTTTTAATCACTATATAACCATCCTACCCTATTTTATAGTGAAAATAATATAAATATGATATATTTTAAGTGTTATTTTCCTTGCATATGCATGAGTATTTACATTTGAAAAATGTGTCTATGCTTTATGATTTAAATATTAGCATTGTAATCTTGTATTTAGCCCCTTATTATTGAATTAATATTTATAATTAAGGTTGAAATCATTCCCTTATCTATCTTTAGTAACTTGTATGTGACCTAGAGAATTTATTCATCCAATGTGACAACACTTCTTCAGTGGATTGAACAAGTGTGGTTGTGTCCTAGTCATATTTGTGTTTCCTTTTACCAAAAATACCCATCAAGATTGAAATGAATAATCATTCCATGTGATAAAGCTACCCCTTAGGTCCTCTCACCTTAGTTCAAGTATAATCAAAAGTCATAGGAAGCTAACCATAACCTCGGTTGGTGCTTCTCAATAATTTTTTGTGTTCGGTACATTCTTGATGTGAAACCCTTCCTCGATTATAATGTCATAGTAAATTTTTTTTATATTTATTTGACATTTTCTTCCAATGTATAAGGAAAAGTAAAATAAGTGTACAATTGGGAACCAACACTCTCCTGGCATTGTTATCAAGGGAAAAAGGACACCCATGGCACTTGTGTTATTAGGGACTCTTACAGAGAGTTGTAGTTAATTTATGTTCTAAAATTTATCTAACTATATTTGTTATAATAATATAAGCTACATGTTTTCAAATAAATTTTATTAATATTATCTCATGTGTTTGAAATTTGAGATTATTTGAGTGTGTTTATGTTGTCTTAGTTGTCAACTAGTTCATCACTCTATTAGGGACATGCTATGAATTTGAAATATTTGATAAATTGAATTATACTACATTTTTTGTAAAGATATGTTAAAATTGCATGTTGGAAGTTGATTTACCCTTTTAAAAATAAATCTGAAAATTTTAATGTCTTTGCCTTTTATCTCACCATTAAATTCAGCAAAGTATGTTTTTATCATGTATCAAACCAATTTGTTAACTATTATATTCTAGAATTTTGATTCTAGTGGTGACTGCAACTTTATCATATGGTTTCAAGGAAATCAGTGCTTATTTTGAATATCTTTGTTAAGTTTCAACTTTGATTTTTTTCATGCTTGCAAAGCTAGAAGGGTTAAGATCATCGTTTAAAGGTGACTCATCAAAACAACTTGTCTCACCCTTAAGTTTGCATTAAAAAAAAGAGAGACAGGTTTAGAGGTTAATTTAAGGGCAAAACATAGCTACTAAAGAGTGTTTGTGCTATCAAGATTTGAATAATCTTGAACTTTTTGTTAAAATTTCCATTATTGAAAATTCTCACAGTTCTCCTATTAAATTATAAACTTATAGTCCAATTTACTATCTAACTCCTTCTCAACTAGTTGAATCCCCTCCTAAGTTTGAACCCCCAATTCTACCTCACTCACCCTCTCATAAATTTTTTTCATTTTTCATGAACCCAAAATTGAATAAATCATGAGGCATAGGGACCAATACGAGAAAGAGCATCTTGCATTCCACATTCCAAGATTTAGACCTATCAATTTTGATGAAATGGAAGGTTACCCCAATGAAGTCTTGAATAAAGTAAGAAACCACCTTCCAAAGTTTCAAGGGAATAATGGAGTGAGTGGTGATTAGCACTTGAGTGATTTCCACATTATTATTGAATATTATGAGCTTACTTAAAAGGATGTGTGCATTAATTTTTTTTTACACATTACAAATTAAGATGCATGAGTGTGGTTCAATTATGTTCCTCATGCATGCATTTATTCATGAGAAGAAATAAAAAATGTGTTCAAAATTTAGTATGGTGATATTATTGATCCTAGGTTTCCTTTGGTTGAGTTTGAAAACATAAACAATAACCCTAATAAGTGTGTGCATGACTTTAATACATGTCTAAAAAAAACTATGATGCAGCTGCCTAAAAATATTTGACCTAGTGATATAACATCCTTGATTAAATATTATTATGCATTTCACAAGAAGGCTGCATATTACTTGAGGGAGAAGGCTCCCAAAAACCTATGGTTGGATTTAAATATGGAAATTAAAATTAAAAATAACATAAAGGTTGTGGTAAATACCATGAACAAGTAATCTAATTTAAATTTGGTCAATCTAGAAAAATATAGTTCACTAAGATATCCATCCTTGAGGAAACTATTAATAATTTATCCTCTATTGTTAAACAGATGTCCTACAAGATAGATAAGAGTAAGAAAGGGTTTCCTCATGCATCTAAATGTTATGAGAGACATGCAAATAAAAATAAAGCACATGAAAGGACTATTTTTCATAATCGAGATAATGATAGAGGGAAGAGTCCTACATGTGAAGAAAGAATATATAAAAATTAGAATAGAGGGGTAGGGAAAGAAGTGTTTGAAACATTAAATTATAAGGATAATGTGGTAAATTGTGATTTATAAATTGATTGGTGTGATAAGTGTTTCTTTCCCCATTCCCCATGTGATAATGATAAACCAATTGATAAATATGTGAATGATCCTAAATCTGAGTCTGATGATGATGAGATTTTGATGTTCCATTGTCAAAACTTCCAAATAAAAATGTCTCTACCTACACTAAATTATTGAGTGCTACTAATGTTGATCAATTTTATATTTCAATCAAGAAGGTATGTGTCTAAACTCTTAAAATTTATTGTGATGTAAATATGATGTAAGCATATGAATTATGCATTCATGATTTTAAGTTTTTAAGATCAATGATGATTAAGAAATATGATGGGGAAATTTTATCAATTGAGGACAAGAAGATACTAACTAATGTGTTAATTACCCAAGAAAATTAATACTAATTGAGAAGTATAAATTAGGTATTCCTCCATAAGACACCACCCATGAAAATGAAAAGGTAGGGGATGAAAATAAAGAATTGAAGAAAACTACAGCAGTTCCTAAGTTGTCAAACCATGAGGTGTTCCAACAAAGAATAGATTACCCATACCATCTGGTATTCATAAAGGTGAGAATGATGTTAAAAAAAATCCATCACTGAATATTATTGTTAATAATGCAAATCTATCCAAGCATTTTATACTTCAAACTTTTATTGATTGTATTCTAGTTGAAGGTGTTGTCAACCTTTCACCTTGTACTCCACTTTCCTACCATTGCATATGTGATATGGCTTAAATATTGAGACAAATAAAAATCAATGTGTCACTTACTGATTTATTAATAATAATTGAACATAATAAGAGCGAATTTAAATACTTAGAATTTTGTGAAAGGTCAACTATCCCCAATACTCTTGGAAGAAGATGAAGAATGAAAAGAGGTTATTAAACCTGCTCTAGAGGTTTTTTTGGGGACTGCATTGATAGAGAGTTAGCTGAATGTGGAATATTTTTACATAAACTTGTTTACTAATGGTCTTTTTATTCACAAAAAACATGTTTGATTCTAAATATTCTTGAAATGTGATGCCCCTGGGTGTCCAAAATGAGCTTGGACTTAAGATTGCATCAACCTTTGGAAAGTGTTATGGCATGGACTCATGAGAGGTTCCAATTATTAGAAAATTCAAGGGGTTGGTAGTATAGTTGGATGTGCATCTCCGTAAGCAATTGAATTTTGATGTGGTATTTGTGGACTGTTCACCTAATTGGGGGATGTTATCATGTAAATGGGCTACTAGCATGGGTGAATGTGCGATGTAGGGGCATCCTATAAGGACCCCAAGTTTGATCCATTTTTGTATTAAATAGTATAAATAGATATTTTATACGTGTAATAGGTACTAGTTATATTTTATGTGTGATCTAGGTTTTTTCAAGTTGCATAAAATTTGAATTTTAGAGTTTCCCTCCAAAACTACCACTATGTGAAAATTTGAATTTTTTAACCTTGTTGAAATATTTACAATCATGACAAGAAGGTAGAAAGGTGTATAAGTATGAATAAGTGTCATAAAGTATTTTTAAAGGCCATAAATAACATATTTAGTCTATAGGCATGGTCATAAAGTCCATATAGTGGGAAAACATAAAGAAGGGCAATGTAAGTTTAAAATCTAATGTAAGAAATTTCCAAGAATCAGTAAAGTTACATGTAAATAGGTGGCAAAGTCAATTTTTGTGGTGATATAATGTATTAACTTTGAATATGGGAGGGATAAAATTTAAATAATCAAGTTTTTTTTAAGAACATGAAAGTTGGTAACCTCTGTTGCTAATAGATGTGTATGTACAAACCTCTATTGAAGGTCTGTGATATCTTGTTGTTCACATTACTTGTTGAATGCATGTGTTATTTTTGATAAGATAATGGTAATGGGATTTGATCCAATTATGAAATAATGTTTTGGATTTATGTTTGGATTTGATATTGGATAGGAATATAGAGTGAGAGCCCCCTAGTCTTGAGGGACTATAAATCATATTCCAATATATGTTATAGTTGTTGATGCTAATTATATATACATTATGAATATAAAATGACTAGGTGTAATTAAATATCATGTTTATAGGATATTTTTTAGGTTTTTAGTGCCTATTGGGAAGATAAGAATCAAGGAATGGTTTGATTAATGTTTGAGGTTCAGGCAAGATCAAAAGTAGACCCCTATTGTATGACAATTTTTTAACATGCACACTATGCTTACCTATTTGGCAAAAAATTTATAGTGGGAAGATCAAGTTTTTATGTTTATTTAGTATTTAGAATGTGGTATTAAGATAAAAAATTAATTTATAAATATAATAACCATTGGTTCATACATCATACTATATTATGTCCTATTTTCTTTTACAGAGTTTGAGTAAGGAGACTTGATGCACAGGTCACTATAAAGGATTATTAATTAAGTGGGATTGTAATGGATATAGAACATATTGGTGGGTTTGATTTAATCATTCAAATATTATTTTTACTTTTTGATTAGTCAAAATGTAATGAGAAGTTGAAAACACTAAGTCAGACATGTAGATAGTTAAGACTAAGTCTACAAAACCGTGTGTTTTATTTAAAAAAAACATTTTATGCATAGAAAAGGAGAAATAAAGAGAATGGGAAGGTGGTTATGGTTTTTATATACTTATAATATGAATTTTATTTTCTTTAAATTAATTCTACCTCAAAATATTAGATTTATAAGGCTCTTGGCCCTGTAAACTACCTAGGAAACCCTAGATTAGGGTTTAGTCCAAATCAAGAGATTCCACCATTAGTTTTTGATGAAAATTTGTGAAAATAACCATTTAAATTTTTTTAAAGAGATTTAGGTGCTATTTTAGTGTCATTTTACTTTATATTACATATTTTGGGAAGTATTGGTAAACTAAACCTAAATATGCCTAATAGGCCTAATTAGAAGTGTAAATTGGGTTTGAAAAGTGATATAAACCAAAAGTTGGAAATTGAAAGTTATTTGAATAATTAATCATGGAAATGGTTTTTTAAAATCAATAATTATAATTCAAATTGGAAAATTTACAATTTTTTACAATACCAAAGAATCCAGAAAGAGGGTTAGTAGGATTGAGACCAAGCATGTAGAGTTGAGGGAAAAGATATGAATTAAATATTAAAACTCTTTTTAAGATCTTAAGTGGATATGGAAACTATTTATAACCAAATAAACATTATAAAAATAATTTTAAACCATAAAAGTCATCTTTAACAAGAAATGTGACCTCATAGTATAAGGAGTGTCTAAAGAGTATGTAAAGTTTGTAAAGGAATAAATTAAGGGTTGGAGGCTTGTTAAGTGTATAAATAGGTGGTGATATGTTATAAATGAGATTAATTAAAAAAAATTGTGTATAATCAAGGTTAATAAACTATAAGTACCATAAATAACCTCAGTTGTGTAAAAGAAATGGTAGAATGTTTTAGAAAACCATAATAAAAAGTGTAAGCCATTATGTTGGAGAAGTTCATTTTAGAAACAAGGTGTAGAGTTAGAGTTATTTTATAACATATATACATAATTTTATATAATATCTTATGGAAATATTTATATATTATTGAAAATATTTGACACTATGTTTTGAAGTGAAGTGTAATATAGGTAACCAGGTGGAGTGTTTCATGGAGAGAGCTAGCAAAGAAGAAGATGATTTGGTTAGAATAATGACCCAAATTATTAATCCATTGGTGATGATAATGGATTCCATTGATTATAATTTAAGGGAGAGAACAAATATAATAAAGAGAAGTAAATGGTGGGAAACAAGCTGAGGTGCCACCTTTGTAAGCAAGGATAGATGAGATAAATCATAGAGAGGTGGCTCAAGGAAGACCACAAGTGCATGAAAAAGATCATGAGGGCATGAAAAAACACCATGAAAGATAGGTTAGACCATTTTTAGGTCACATAATGAGGAAATAATAAGGTCTAATGAGATAAGGACCAAGACATAGATTTTAGGGGTAATGTTGGAATTACCATAGAGAAACACATAGGGAAACAGAGTATCCAAGGAATGTAAATAAAAGGTATGCAACAACCAATATTAATAGAGTTAAATTAGGATATAAAAAAATATAGGAGTGAGTCACTACTCATGAGGAGAGTACTATTGCATTAGAAGTAAGGTAAGGAACTAACCTAAAGGAGAAGTTTGTTAAAAAGTAGATGTAATGTACATGGTAAGGTATGAAATTTAGTTATTGATGGTGGTATTACTAACAATATAATTTAATTAGAGATGGTGAAAAATTTGAGGTTAAATATAATGTGACATCAAGAAACATATAAAGTTTCATGGGTACAGAGAGGACACCACATTCTAGTAAGTGAATAAAGATGGGTAGAGTTTTAGATAGGTAGATATCAAGATCAAATTTTGTGTGATATTTTTCCTATAAATGTGTTCTATTTATTACTAGGTGGACCATGGAAGTTATATAATCATTTCATACATGATGGTACAGCCAACACATATACCATTAAGTATGATGGATAGTCATATACACTTATTCCATTGAACAATGAAGAAGAAAAAAGAGATGAAAGGATGATGATGATGATGTAATGTTGGATTAGAGCTATGGGGAGATTGGGTTTGATCAAAGCATCCAAAGAAAAAAATAAGGTGAATTTTGTTGAATTAGTTAATATTAAATAATGTGATTCCATAAAGGTTGACATGAGAGGAGTTGAACAAGGTTGTAATCATGGTATCCAAGCATGTGAAAAAGAGGACAATAGAAAAGTGTTTGACATTACAGCTAAATTGGATGAAAAATGGCTTGGGATTGACACCAAGTGAGTGAAGAGGAAGATTGAGGTGGAGATGTGTGAGAAGGTCATGAGGAAGCCATGAATGCTTCAAATATTGTTTTTAATATCTTATTTAGTGATGAAGGTACAGGAAAAGAAAAAATAGCCCAAGAAGTGGTGGTGGATGAATACAAATGTTTGCAAAGGATTATAGATTGAGAATAAAATGATAAGCATTTGAGCCATATGTATCTTGTGAAAGTATAAGAGTTATATAATAGTCACAAAGGTGTTGAAAAATAATAAAATATGAGTCTAATTAAGCATGATACAAGAAAAAACTAAGAAGATGGTTTTTATGAGTTAAAGTAGATAAAGCATAGGGTTTTTATGAATTAATAAGGATTCATACTTGTAGTGAAGGTTTATAATGGAGTTGAGTATAATAATAATAAATTTTTATAATCAAAAGAGTGGTACACACCTACCAAGCAAGAAGAAGGCAAAAACATGTTTTGTTTAACAACTTTGTTATATGTACATGTATGGTGGTGAAGGAGAAGAAGTAAAAGAGGCCTAAGTGTGGGGCCTAAGAGAATTTTCATATTTATGAAAGATAGGTGGAAGTATAAAACTTCAAATATGAATTTCAAATAATTCAAGTAGTATCATATGCCAAGTGCAACATTCAAGAACTTATGGGAAAGTTTTCTCAGCTTGGTAAAATGATCCAAGGGCATCATATAAGGACCTCAAATTTGATCCATTTTTGTACTAAATAGTTTAATTATATATTTTATATGTGTAATATTTCCTAGTTGTGTCTTAGGTATGATCTCGGTTTGTTTAAGTTTCATAAAATTTTAATTGTGGAGTTTCCCTCCAAAACTACCACTATGTGAAAACTTGAATTTTTGAACCTTGTTGAAAGATTTTCAAACATGAAAAGAAGGTGAAAAGGATTATAAGTATGTATAAGGTACCTTAATTATACATAAAGGTCATAAATAACATAGTTAGTCTATAGGCATGGTCAAAAAGTGTATATAGTGGATTAACATAAAGAGAGGTAATGTAAGTTCAAAATCCAACGTAGGAAACTTCCAAGAATTAGTTATGTTACTTGTAAATAGGTGGTGGAGTCAGTTTTGGTGGAGATATAATGTATTAAATTGAAATATAAGATATAGAGAATGTAATTAAGCATGTTTTTCTGAAGGACATGAATGTTTGTAACCTTTGTTGCTAATGAAAGAATATGTATAGACCTCTGTTGAAGGTCTTTGATATCTTGTTGTTTACATTACTTATTGAATGCATGTGTGGTGTTTGATAAGATAATGATAATGGGATTTGATCTAAGTATGAAATAATTATGTTTATTAATTTTTTTATTCAACATTTGATAGGAATAAAGAGTGAGAGACCACAAGTTTTGAGGGATTACAATTGAGATTATGATAGATGTTATAGTTATTGATGCTAATTATATATACTTTATGGGTAAAAAATGACTAAGTATAATGAATTTACATGTTTACAAGATAATTTTTATGGTTTTATTTCCTATTTTAAAGACAATAATCAGATAATGATTTGATGTATGTTTGAGGTTCAGGCAAGATAAAAAATAGAGACCTATTTTATGACAGTTTCCTTACATGCAGATTATGCTTATCTATTTGGAAAAGCATTTATAGTAATCAGATCAAGTTCTTGTGTTAATTAAGTTAATTTAATGTGTTATTAATAAACAAGAGTCATATACAAACATAAAATCCATTACTTCATACATTATACTGTATTATGCCATGTTTTCTTTGACAGAGTTTGAGTTAGGAGACTGGATGAGTATGTCACTATAAGGGATGATCAAGTAAATGTAATTGTAATGTGTATAAATGATAATGGTGGGTTTCATTTAATAATTTTAATATGATTTATACTTTTTGATTATTTAAAATTTAATAATAAGTTGAAAATTTTGAGTCAGACATGTAGACAATTAAGACTGAGTCTACAAAACCCTATGTTTTGTTGTAAATAATCATCTTATGCATTGAAAAGGAGAAATAAAGAGAATGGGAAGGTGGTTAGGGTTTTTTTTTATATGTATAATAGGCATTGGATTCACTTTAAATTCATTCCAACTCAAAATATTGCATTTATAAGGTTGTTAGGCCTGTAAACTACATAGGAAACCGTGGATTAGGATTTTGTCCAAATCAAGAGATTCCACCATTAATTTTTTATGAAAATTTGTGAAATTATCCATTTAAAAGTGTTTAAAGATATATATGTTTTATTTTAGTGTGATTTTAACTTGGTTTATGAATATTTGGAACTACAGGTAAATTAAACCTAAATAGGCCTAATAAGCCTAATTAGAAGAGTAAATTTGGTTTGAAAAGTGAAGTAAACCAAGAGTTGGGACATGAAGGTTTGTTTAGAGATTAAGGAGGGAAATATGTATTTAAATCAAACATCATAATTCAAATTTTAAAAATTACAATTCTATACACTACCAAAGAGTCCATACAGAGGGCTAGTAGGACTGAGACCAAGTAGGCAGAGTTGAGGGAAAAGGTATGAATTGAATCTTGAAAGTGTTTGTACACTACTGAGTGGATAGCAAACCTATTCATAAATATATAAACAAGTTTAAGATAATTTTAAACCATAAAGATCTTTTTTAATAGGAAATGGGACCTCATAGTATAAGGAGCGTCTAAAGAGTTTGTAAAGTTTGTAAAGGAATGAATTAAGAGTTGGAGGGTTGTTAAGTGTATCAAGAGCTGTTGATATGTGAGAAAGGGGATTAATGAAACTTGTTTAAGTATAATCAATTTTAATAATCTATAATGACCATAAATAACCTCAATAGTGTGAAATAAATGGTGGAATGTATTAAAAAACCATAACAAGAAGTGTAAGCCATTGTGTTGGAGAAGTTCATTGTAGAAAGAAGGTGTAGACTTAAAGTGATTTGACAATTTCTCTACATCAATGTGTAAAAATGGACCTTTATTATTCCATCATTCCTTTGAAGGGTAAGATGGTCAAATTTTATAGATAGTTGAAGATCCACAACATGATCTCAATTACGTATTATACATGGATGTGGAATTAGGAAACTTTGTTGGGTATGTTGATGTTGATGAAAATATTGTTTTTCTTGATGTTGAACATAAAAAAGAAGGTTTAGTTTGGAATTTGTGATTTGATGGGGCTTGCTTCAATCTTGGAAATGGAGATGGGGTTATCTTCTATGCCTCTAATGGTAAATATTTTAATTTTTATTTTTAGTTGTCCTTTGAGTGAATTAATAATAATGATGATTATGAGTAAATATTAATTGGTTTATAGAATTCCTAATAATTAAAAATTTTATTGTCAAGGGTGATCCTAATCTAGTGGTTATGTAGGTTTGAAATGTTTATGCCATAGAAAACAAGAGGCTAAAAAAATATCAAATTACTATTTGAAATTTGATATAATTATTTGATGCATTCAATATTTATTATCATGATATAATTTTTAATTAAGAAGGTGACAAACTTGTAGAGTCAGGTGCTTAGTTTGATATTACAAACATGAACCCTCAATGTCAATATCAAGTAGAGTTGATTATTAGGCATCCAATCCTATATAATATTAATCATTGGCAGGTGTTTGATGATGATGAATGGATTAAGAGGTTTATAAATTATGAATCTTAGTTTCGTGAACAACTCATAGACTTGGAATCCATGGTTCAGGTTTGTGATAGAAAGGAAACCTTGTTTTGAAAGGATATCATTTAGTTGAAGACAAACATGCTCCTAAGGGAATTTGTATGTTTAGAAGCATATTTTAATGGAGATGATAGAATTAAAACTAGAGACCCACTTATTTAAAAATATTTGATAGAAAGTAAATTTGGTTCTCATGAGAATCCAAGGAAGGTTTGGCTATGAACTCACCTAAGTGCAGTTGAGAAACAAGTTTACGTGCAACTACTAAAAAATTAATAGAATTGTTTAGCTTGGTCTTATTCTAACATAAAATCATATAGGGAAGATTTGTTCAAGCAAATAATCCCATTTCAGATTGATAGTAAGAATTTTATGTAGAAATAAATACTTATTAACCCCATCTCGGCCACCAAGATATGAGATGAATTAAATAAGCTAAGGGATGGTGGTATCATTCAGTGCATGAGGTATTCATCATGGGTTATAAATTTAGTCCCTATGAGAAAAAAATGGTTACATCCACTCGTGTATGGACTTAAAAATTTTAAATAAATCTTCTTTAATGGATAATTACCTCTACCTAATATGGATAACCTAGTATAAATTATTACTAGATTAGAGATGTTGTCCACATTATATGGTTTCTCAAGATCTAACCATGTTATAGTGAAGGAATCTGAGAGACCTAAGACAACATTTACAATCTTTTGGGGCATGTATGTATATATGAGAGTGCCTTTTAGGTTAATTAATGCTGGTGAAACATTTCAGCAAGGTATGGATGTTAATTTTTTAGGGGTAATTAAAATGTTCATAGTTGTGTATAAGGATGGGATTACATTGTACTATAAAACTAGAGAAGAACATTTGGAGCATCTATAGAAAGTGTTGATTAGATGTAGGGAGTTTATTATTTCATTTAATCCTAATAAGTGTCACTTTGAAGTACAAAATGCACAATTATTAGGATGTATAGTGTCAAAGGATGGTGTCATTACTGACCCAAATAGGGTAGAAGCCATTGACAAAGTTCTTGTACCATAGTCTAAGAAACAAATTCAGTCCTTCTTAGGAAAAATCAATTACATGAGGAGGTTTGTGTCTAAATTTATAGAGATCACTCTTCCTGTTACATCTATGTTAAATAAGTACAAAAACATCAAGTGGGAGGAAAAGGCTATGCAAACATTCACTAACATCAAAGGAGATTTAATGTCTACCCCTATCTTGGCCAACCCTAATTACATAATAGCATTCCATATTATATTTTTTGCATCATATAATATTGTTGATATTATCTTGTTGTAAAATAATTAATATGGTTATGAGTAATGCATAACATTATTTAAAAAAAATATTTAAGGTCTTGAATTGAATTACATCATTATGGAAAAAAATATTTCACTCTCTTGAAGGCTTTAGAGATGTTCAAGACTTATATATGGCATTGAAAGATTTTTGCTTACATCTAATATAACATGGTGAAGGACATCTAGACTCAAATTGAAGCATCCAACAAGATCTTAATTTGGGTTAAATTTTTTTAAGAGAATGACATGGATATTCAAATAACCAATCTAGTGAGAGGGATGGGTCTATCCAATCTCATGGTTGTGACAAATTTCCATGTTATTGAGGGAAACACTATTCTTTTTAATGTTGACAATTATTTGAGTCAAATTAGTATATATCCATGGTATAAATACATTATTTACTACTTCAAAAATCTGAATTATCCCCTTGAATTGGAAAAGAATCAAAGGAGAGATAAAAAACTCATTTCCAAAAATATCTCTTGACTGAGAATGGATTGGCATGGAAGAATATAGATGGGGTTATCCTAAGATGCTTGGTAGAAGAAAAAAATGCTAACCTAATTGAAAACTTCTATAGTGGATTATGTGGTGGCCATTTTGCATCCAAATTCATATCTCATAAAATTTTGAGAGTTGGTTATTGGTGGTTGTCACTAATTAAAGATGTGAGAAATGTTAGCATTTTGCTAGGAGGATGAAAGCTTATGGCTCCCTTCCCTTATATCCTATGATGATTAAAGGCACATTTTGATAATGGGGAATATATTTATATAGATAAATTATTGATTCATAAATAATCAGACATAGATGAATACTAGTTACAACTAACTACTTCACAAAGTTGGTTGAAGTGGTCTATAAAAAGAAGGATACATACCAATTAGTTATGGATATTTTTTTAAATCAAAATATTTGTATATTTGGTGTCCTTATTAAGATAATTTTTGATAATGCCTTTAGTGTTTTTTTTCATGTGTTCATTTTCAAATACTCTTGATCTCTTTTTGTCAACCTACCTTGTTTTGTTGAGCTTCAATAGGTGTTTGTTGATAATTTTCTCAAACTATTAACTCTATGGTCCAATGGATTGACCATTGGTATTGTGTTCTAGGGTTCTTTGCACACCCTTAGGGGCTATACATCCCTAAGTGAGAGATAGTGTTGGTTCACAAAACTACATTAAGTAGTTGTACCCCACTTTCAAAATATTAATGCCTAATTTGACTAGTTATTTTTTCATGTCTATAATTATGATCACTTGGGTTATCCAAATATTCTCATATGCATTGAATCATTGAAACCCTCATTCTGGTGTTCATGATTTTTGAACCTTATAATGTCCTAGTTTTGAATAATGTTTAATATTTACATATTTTGAAACGCTTATAGGGTGTAAAGTGAAAGATCAATGAAAAGGGGATGATAGTCTATAGGACAATCTTTAGATACTTTATGGTTCAACCATGGAGCTACCAATAAAGTGTAAAAACTTTCCAAGGAAGGGTTTATGCATAAGGGTTTTAGGTTCTCCTTATAAAAATAGGCCCCAATTTTTTTATGAACATTCATTGATTGATGCATTCTCCTTAACAAGTACTTAAATTATATATATACTCTAACCCAAATAGTGCTTAAAAACATGGAGTATGGGATTATCCTTTGGAGTTATCATTAATAGCTGAGGCTACTTAAATTCAAATTATTATGGGATGGATTCAATATATGATGGAATAAACCAATGCTATATTGGAAAATTGAAAACCACATTGAAAGTAGACACAGTATAATCCACATAAGTATTAATAGTAGTCCCAATGCTTCATGTATTGGCCAATGAATAGAGGATGCCATGTAGAGGTCTTATGCGGCCACATGGCACTTAAGGTTTTAAGCACATAGTTAAAGGAAATATCCACACCATCAAACCCTTTCCACTTGGAAATGTTGAATAATAAATAATTTTAAAATTTTTCATGCTTGCCAATTGTAAAAGAGTGGTCGACAGGGTTTTAATAGTTAATCAATAGGTTTTAAAAATATAATTAATGGAAAAAAATTAACACAATAGGGTTTTTGAATGCATCTAGGTACAAGCATGGAAGATGTAAGCCTGCATGGACATGAACAACATAGAACCATGTCACATTAATATCTACCATGTTGTGAATGTTCTAAACACTTGATCACATGCCTTAATGAGTTTGTCATGTGGAATAAATTCAATGGAATTAAAATAAAGTTAAAAGTTTTGCTTTACTGAAGGAAGGCATGCTGGTTGGTGGGAGATGTTCATGTTGACTACACGTTGACTAAGGGAAAAGTGCAAAAAATGTATAACATTTCCACCAAAGGTGTGGGGGTCAAAATACAATTATAAAATTGTATGTAAAACTCTATGGAACTCTGAGTGAGAAAATATAGCTACAAAAAACAAATATTAAATTTGTAATTTGAAAATTGTATATCCACCTATAAAGTCCAATACACAATGGAAATGTGTGGGCCCATGCCAAGATATGACAAGAATTTTTAATTGAAAATACAACTTGGCACACACTCTAATCTAGAAATTGTCTTGAGAGTTCTAGATCCCATAACAAAAGGAACAACGTGGTAGATGGAAGAAAAGATAATCTAGGATGTAAATTATAAATTAGTCCTGAATCTTTGGATCCTATGGCACATAATGAGATTTAAAAAAAGGGTTAACTCAAGTAGGAGGGATAAATGAATGGGAAATTTAAAATCAATAAATTTTATAATAATAAGTTGAACTTGTCAAATAGGGTTACTGGTACAATATCCTCTATGCTTCAAAAATTGCATAGTATTCTTGGGATTTTCAAAGAACTTAGGATAATTGAGTTCTTTCTAGATGTTTATGTCCCTTAATTGATTAATATAATCCTTACAACATTTACTATTAAAAATATACAACTATTATAATTAAAGGATATTGGTGTTACATGTGCGATATTCAACTCCTACTCATAACATCAAACAATTATAATGGATGAAATTGTTCAACTACTCTAGAAAATTTCTTTATCAAAGTGCAATCTCAAATCTTATCATTTCCTTAATGAGGAAAATAATCAAATGTAGGTACTAACTACCCTGGTAATACATTTAGTTTAATCTAGTGTGTCTCTTTTATAAAATATCAAGGTAGGTTTTATAGTCAATGTTACATGTGGGGATGTTACTAATGATTATGGTCCATGTAAATTATTTGATCCTATGATTCAATGTTGTATATATTTCAAGGGAAATGTTCTCAAATACTTGTCAATTCCTAAATCTCAGGACATCTCTAACATTAAAAGTATTATTTAAAATATTATTATAGATTTATTGACAATAATAAATGTACCCAAGTATCTCGAAATGAGTCTTATCCTTCTATCTAAATATGTGATTATGTGTGGCATAGAAATTGACCTTCTTGTCTAGGTTACTGCTAGACATAATCATGATGGTGTGACATGTAGCAATGATAGACACTAGAAATTGTAGGATTTAGGCAAACTTGAATCAAAAGTTGTCCCACAAGAGACATTTTGTGTCTATTATGGACAAAGATTTAAATAATTTGAGGTGGTTTATGAGTGTTATCAATGAAGGTTTCATGTTTAGTGAATTGGTTTTACTAGACATGATCTGAGAGGTCATGTTTGGGTTTTCTATTTTTACATATGAAAGAGGTAGCTTGCATCTCTTCATTCTCATTTTCAAGTACAATGTAAAATGATTATAGAAGAGTATATTATTTTGAATTGAAATAGTGCTCATACTCTTAGATCCAACTCTAAGTAGATAAACTTGGTGAATATACATTTGTCCATTTTGTAAATGTAGTATGGATGTGTTTTTAGGATCATACTGCAAGAACATGAGGTACAAGTAAATTACCTCTATATGGGTATGATTTGAAGTGATTGAAGGTTATTTAGAGTGAATCTCTTAGGGATACCATTATCTTACGAAGGGGAAGATTGAATTTTGTATCCAGTTATAATCAAATATTAATGGTGATGCAATTTGGATTTCTTTGAATGTATTTTTCCCATATTAAAGATAAAGATAAACATAAAAAATTTTAAATGGATGAAGATGAAGAAACATTTTGTGGAATCGATGCTTCAGGATTTTCACCATTGTCTATGAATTTTTCCCATTCAACAATATATCATTCTCCAAAAAATGCCTATGCTAGTGGATTGCATAGAAACCAAATCAAATAATTTCTAGAGAAAGGGTTGATTTATGTAAAAATATTCTATAGGGTATTTTGCTAGACGAAGATGAAATGGAGTTATACGAAAGTTAATAAATTTACATGTTTTATAAATAGTAGATGAGGATCCCAAAGTCCCTGGTATATTTGTGAGGGAGAAATAATTTTCAAAATATAGGTCTCCAAAATGTAGTTGCAAATTATTGTCAACTATCCCAATCATTCTAATCAAAGCTAATGGAAGAAAAGTCAACTCAAGAGGAACTTCAATGAGATTTGATGGAAAAATGTAATTTTTTAATTTTGCACTTGTCCAAATTACAAATTGCACTTGGATTTCCTAAAACCCCATTCAACACCGGTCAACATGAAGTCTATTCGAAAGTGGTAACTTTCAAGGACATTTGCAATTTCAAAAATTTACTAATTGTAAAATGCAATTGGGTCTCCCATTTACCTAAGGTATCCTTTCAAGAGAATAGGAACTAAAACTATAATTTGCAATTTTATAGTTTTAAAAACTCTAAATTATAGCTAGAGTTCCCATTTACCTAAAGATAACTTTTCAGGGAAATGATAACTCCAACTACAATTTGTAATTTTGTAAATTTGTAAATTAAAAATTGAAGTTGGAGTTCCCATTTCCCTAAGGGAACTTTTTAGGGTAACAACAATTGTGAATTATAATTCCTTACATTACAAATTATAAAACCATTATTGAGTTTTGGATTTTCCCAATATAAATGAATTGCAAACTTTCGAATGGGACCCAGATTTCCCCATAACAAGCAAAATTGCAAATTTACAAAAGGGCCTAGAATTTACCCAAAAGGATTAAAAGTGAAAATTAATGAATTTGTGCATTAAAAAATGTGGACTTAACCCTAAAAAGTAAATTTGAAAATAAGCAAATGTGAAAAATGAAAAGTGTTAAAGGGAAAGTTTGATCCAAAAAAAGAAACTAGGTAAAAATGACCTAAGTTTTGCATTTTTCATTTCTTTGTTTATTAAAACACTACATGTGAGAAATACTTTAGGTCTACAAGTTCAGTGTGGGCCATTTTAAAGATGCTTCTTCAAATGGCCATGTATTTGGGGTGTTCAAAATCCATCATTGTAGGACTAGGCTTATTATTTGAAATGCATATGAGGGAGGATATCTATTAAAAAGATTCTATATTTTTAAATAAGTGGTCAAATGCATCTCTAGGAAGTTATAAAAGAAGACAAAAGATATTGTTTAGCTCCAAAGGTGGATAGTCTTCTTCTAGCTCAAGTAAAATGCATTTATAGCCAAAAAAAAAGGGTTTTTTGTCATCTTCATAATTACTTATAGAGGTAGTTATAATAATAATTGTTATTGTAAAATAATGAAGATTATAGGCATGGTAAAGAATATGTTCTAGCTGGGAGCATTTTCATGAAATTTGAAGAGTTATTTTTGTAATTTTGTAATATTGAAAATTAAAACTCATATTTCAAGAATTGAAAAGTTTTAAAAGTGTATAAATAGATGGCTTGTCCTCTATTCTAAGGTTTTTATTGTTGGTATTTTTTTTTCTTTCTAATTCTAGGTTATTTAATGTTTTTGATTAACTAGTGTGTGTATGTATTGTCTCCCTTGCTAAAGTAGTTGTAGCTAGATATCCATTATCAATATTTGAGATCATGTTTATGTCTCCCTTATCAAGAGAGGAAATTCACCATGCTTATACCCATGGAAAAATTTTATAAAAATGTTGCATGTAAAATTTTATTACAAAGTTAATGAGAAATTTTATGATTTTTAATCTTTCCTTTTGATGAAGTGTAATAATATGTTTAGCAAACATTGCTGATTGGAAATTTAGTTCAATGCTTACTACTAGTTATCATTTTTGAGCATAGATCTAGATTATAAAACCCTTTCTATTTTATGTTTAGAAATATGTTGTTAAATAACTTTTAGGGCATGTTGTGTTTATGGATACAATGGGAATAGACTATGAGTTTCTAGTTTTAGTTTATGTTTTAGGGTTTCAGAATGATTTGGGTATTTACATTTTATTAGCACCAATACATTAAAGCCACTACTAGTATTTACCTTAGTTTTCATTTAGGTTTATCTACATCTTTGCAAAGGAATAATGCCATGAATATTTGAAAACCACAAGCACACCACCTTTATTTATAGCTATCTAACTATCCTACCCTATTATACCTTACAAATAATACAACTATTGTATATTTTAATTATTATTTGTCTTGTAGATGCATGAATATTTTCTTGTATAAAATGTGTTTTCCCTTTGTACTTTAAATATGAGAATTTTAGTCTTGTATTCAACTCCTTATTATTAAAAAATTATTTGGAATAAAGTTTCCAGTCATACCCCTATCTATTTTCAGTAGCTTGTATGTGACCTAGAACATTTTTTTCATCCTGTGTAACAACCCTTCCCAAGTGGATTAGACAATTTGGTTATTCCCTAGTCACATTTATGTTTATTTGTGCCAAAAATCCCCATGGAGGTTGAATTTCATAATCACTCCATGTGAGAAAGCTATGCCTTAGGTCCTCTTACCTTGGATTAGGTAAATCTAGAAGTAGTAAGGAGCTAACCATACCCTATGTTGGTGCCTCTTAGTCATTTTTTTGTTTAGTACATTCTTGATGCCAAACCCTTCACCAGATATAAGAACACATCAATAGTTTTTTCATATTTGTTTACCATTTTCTTCAAGTGTGCAATTCCAAGTAAAAGAGGTTTATAGTTTGTAACCAACACCTATGAATGACCACTTTAATATAATTTTTTATGCTAATATACAAATTAATTAGGTTAAAACATACCACAAATTAGGTTCCACTTTAATTAAACTCATATACTTATAAATAGTGAAAAATACAAATGGAAAGAACTCTATGGATTGAGTAATATTGTCAGACTCACCCACTCTAAAGATTCCAATGATTTTAATGACTTTTTATCATTTAACATAGGCATTACATTTCAAAATCATTCCAAATTTCATTTAGTCCCATTGAATATTTTGCATCATCTAAAGGATATTTCCTTCTTACCTTTTTTTATCACAACAAATATGATTGTCATAAAACTTATCAGGATCAATTATAATATCTTATCAATCTTGAGTATTTGACTAGGAAAAACATTATTCTTGATTAAAAAGAGACATGATATAAAATAATATCTTTTCTTTATGGAAAATATAGAAGTATTATTAATCTCAACATAATTAAAACACTTACTGATTGGTGGAAAACAAATCAATGGTCTTACTTATTATGTATGTTGCATTTATAATGGGGAAAAAATTAGAGTAGAATCCTTAACAAAGTATTGGGAAGAGATAAAAATTAGTATAGGTCCACATAGGCAGCCTACACCTCATACAATATAAAAATAAATAAGCAAACACTAGTTTAGGGTACAATTAAATAATGTAATACTCCATGTGATAACTAAAAAGAATATTTTCAATCTTTAAGGATTAATCGAGAGAAATTAATTTTAGATTTTAAACAAAAACAATATATTTTAAAGAGGAGTTCTATAATTTCCTAGACTAAAAATTCTTTTCCTTATTTATAGGTGGAATAATAAACTTTTAACTTTTACAATGCTCATAAAATATCAAAGAATCCACAATACAAAATAAGAAACTCTACACTTATAATAATAGCAAGCCTAGTTTAATTAATCTATACCCAATAAAGTGAAATGATATCATATTCAAATACAAAATAAATTTGGACAAACCCTACACATTACAAAGATTATGCATTATTAAGTAACTAATGTGAATACATAAACCTTTCAGTACATTACAAGGATAATGTTACTTGTACAAATGTGATTAAGAATTTTGTCAAAATATAAAATATAAAATACGGTAATATAATATAGTATAATAATGATTTTCTTCATAATATCCTCCATATATTTTGTATATTAGGTCCTCCTATCCATGTGTACCCATTTTTAGTAATGTCTATGGTTTCCATTAGTTAGTCACATCTAATTTTTTTATTAACATTCCATATTTATGTAGTCTCTAAATCCTACATAAAATAGATACACATTGTAATCATAGCTATACCATGGTAAACATTATAGGTAGTTAGTCTTTTGATAAGTAAGGACTACTCAGAAATATTTTGATGACATAAGGATCCATGAAAGTTACTTATATTTAGTTGTTTATTTCCTTCTTGATCTTATATGATTTAATGGTTTTATAACTCTCCTATAAAATTTAATCTTATAATTATGAAATAATTTTTTTAACTATTTCTAAACCTAGCCTTCATGGTTGTATAAAATAATGAATTATTATGGCTAGTTACTTGCTCTAGTGAAAATGTTTAATTTATTCAATTATTTTGATTGCCTGGCATAATAGATTGTAAAAGAGAAGAATATTATGAATAGTGAAAGGAGATTCTATTTTTGTTATTAGTTTTTTCTAATGAAAATACAAATATGGGATGGAGAAGAGAATAATGATAATAGTTCGTGAGCATAGTTGCAACCCATGGGAGAGTTTTTTACTTACATCTTCAATATATTTATTTTATATGAATTTCACTTACCATGTTGTAATCTCTATATTTACACCATATATTTTTTTTTTAATCCCTTCACAATCATTAACATTTGATGATATTATTTCATTGGATGTGATATTTTCAACTTAAGTTGCACTAATTACAAGGAGGGCCTATTGTAGTATCAAGTGTTTTTGAGATTAGAAAACCTCTCTTTTCATTGAGACAAATATTATATCGTAACTAGATTAGTAATGCTAGTAAAGGTTTTATATCGATTAAATTGGTAGTACAAAAAAAATTGATGATATGAAGAACCATTGTTTAAGATCTTGAATATTCATTACAAAGCTATGGTTTACTTGGATAATTTGTTAAATTTTCAAAATGCATCGATATTTACAGTTTGATCAGTAGGGTAATATAAAAAATACATTGCCATCACAATAGAAATAATAGGAAATAATAAATCTACATATGATGTTGATGATTTTGCTACTGAACAAGCATTAATACAATAGAGTCATTACCTAGTGCCTAATAACTTCATCATATTTACAAACAATATGCCATTTAAGTATGTGAACACATTAAAAAATTTAAATAATAGACATTCAAAGTGGGTGTCTTTATTTAAGGATATACTTTTATTTTTAATCCCAAATTAGGAAATCAAAATCAGATCGATGATGCTTTGAGTGACTGATTTGAAATTTTACCTACTATTGTGAATGAAGTAATTAGATTTAAAATTATTAAAGAATTATACAATACTAATATATATTTTTTCAAGATAGTTAAATAATTAAGGAATCCATTACAATGTGAGATAATTAATATTTGTGATGAGTATCTTATACATTATGTTTATTTATTCAAGAATAAAAAACTACGTATTCATTCAGGTGTATGAGAGATAGTAGTATAGGAGAATTACACAATAGTGATTTGGGTTAACTCATTTGTAAGATTAAGATAATAGATTTTGTGGAAGATAATTAATTTTTTCCAAAGATAATGAGAGATGTGGTAAGGTATGTTTTAGGATGTAGGTTATTCCAAGTGGATAAAGTCCATGCACAAAATAAAATATTGTATTAACCATTACGAGTACCAAGAGGATCATTAATAAATTTGGGTATGGACTTTGTATTGAGGATAACAAAAGTAGAGAGGTAATTTTTAAAATTTTTTTTGTTATAGATATGATTTTTAATATGGATAATTCTATTTCATATAATAAAAAAAATGATTCCACTAGTGTACAAGATATAATTTTTAAGGATGTGAGATTGTATGTTATTGAAAAAATAATTACATTAGTTAAGGATAGAAATTTTCTAAGTAATTTTTTGAGGACTCTATGGAAGAATCTAGGAACTAAAATGTGGCTTAATGGTGAATACCTCCATAAAATACGAGTATTAAATAATAGCTTTGGAAATTTCCTAGGATGCATAGCTGTGAAAAACCCTAGCAATGGGACTTAATTATACCATAAGCTAAGTTTTCATATAAAAGTTCCATGAAAAAATAATTAGGGAAATTGTAACTTTAGATTAGATATCCAAGAAATCCTAAGGCTATTTTAGATTTGTTGTTGTTACCAATTATAGAACAAGTTAGTTAACATTGTAGAATAATTTGTAAAATACATATAATACTTGCAATAATAATTAAGAATAAAACTAAAAGAATGAAAAGATAAGTCTAAGGTAACAAAATACGTACTAATAAAACCAAATGTATTTTTAGAATCATATTTAGTAATGGTATATTTTAAATATCAAGTATTTCCCCAAGGATCATATAATAGACTAAAGTATAAGAAGATTGGTCTATATGAAATTATGAAGTGAATCAGTAGGAATGCTTATGAAGTGAGTTTTCAGCAAAATTTTGATATTTATATATTATTTAACATTTCATATCTATATGAATTTATATTATAATATTAAGAAATAGATGAAAGTGAAGAAATGGACTACAAGCCATAGGTACTAATAGGGTGCTTATTTTGGAAAAGAAGATAGGAAAAACGAGATAAAATAACTAAACACATATGTGGTACAATGGCAAGGACTAAAATTAAAATACAATAGTTGGTTTTAAGAATGATATTTGCATAAGACTAAAAAAATGGTATGAGTATAATTGGGGAAACTCACAGGAGCTGATATGTTTTCAATAAGAGGATATTGATTTGGAAATCTATGTTGTGGAGGCCATATTTATTTTATCAAGAAATCAATTTGCGCCTTCAATTTTTTAAACAAATTTATCATAAAGGAAAGTGTCTCCATATATATATTTAGTCTATTATGGTAAATCTCCATATATTTTTTATACACTAAACGATCATCTAAAAGTCTATGATTATATTTTAGTATTTTTGTTAAGAATTTTAGACTTTTAGACATTAGATATCTTTACAACCAAACATGAAATTGAGTTGAAATTTGAAAATTAGGGTAAAATGGATGTGTATGGTATATGTGGATAGGTTTAGGTACATTTGAGATATCTACAAAAACTGGAAAAAAAAACATCTATCAAACATGCATCTAAAATATACAAAAAATAATAGGGTCAATTAACTCTAGGTAATATTTAATTTATTGGTGTTTTTTTAATTTTTAATGTCAACTATAATTTTAATTTTATATTTTTAGATAATTACCAAGATTCTATGGATCCCTTTCCCAATATGAAAAATTCAAATTAGTTACAATATTACCAGACCTTTAGGAATTTCAAAATAAAATTGAGGTCCTAGACAAAAACACATTCGACCAAGTGGTTACATAGACACAAAGACAAAATACCAAAAAAAACATTATAACATAGACAAAATAGCCAATAGAACTATATAAATACCAAAACACTGACTACCAGCACACAAGTTAGAACCAAAGCACTTCACCCTACATCTTCCAGCTTCACCTTGGAGACCAAGACTCACTTTTGACTAGGTGAAGTATGATATAGCATAACCTTTACAGCACAAAACCACACCACTCCATGGTTATTCTTCAGTTGACCATACATTAAAATCATGAATACATGATGAGTGACACAATAAATCCATGATGGAGCTACTTGCTGAGGATTATCTATTTGGTAGCACATAAAAGACACCACTTCCACCCTTTCTTTCCACTAATGGGATTATTTCTAGTATTCCAAATCAATAATGGGAATCTATATCAGTCCCCAAGGAGGGGGAGATATAAATTGACCACTAACCAAGGGGGGATGATGAAGATTTCCCTATAAATATTTAATATAACCCAACATGACAACAAACCATGTTTTAAGGGACCTAGAAATGGATAATGGTATAACCCAAAACAATTTTTTTAGAGAAGGGAAGTTCTAGAAAAGGGATAACATTGAAATTGTTCAATATTTCAATCAATCCTTTGTTATGTACCAAGTCCACATATAAATTTAGAACCCTAGGCACATTTCCCTTATCTTAAAAACTTCACTAACACATTCACTCTAAAATAGAGAAGCAATCTCAGAATTCACCTTCCTAAAAAAACATTCCATTAGGTATTCCTCCCCAAGGGTAAATAATATGACCTGCATGATTTATTCCATTAGATATTTGAAAATATTATTAATGTGAGCTCTAGAGGCTCTATTAGAAAACACCATCTCCAAAAATTTAATTCATCCACCCACTATAGGAATCTGAAGGGCCGTGGATATGGATAGATACATTTCTTATGATATTGTATTTGATAACCATGGAACATAACCCATTGAATTAAAGGATTGATAGATGAAAAATATGGGAGGGAAGACACATGAAAATCTATCTAATATTGAGGATAATCATGCCTCATTAACCAACCTCCATCACCACTTCTAGCTATAACAGTGATATTAAAATAGAAGGGCCAATTATTAAACATCACCCCATTATACACCTATATTAATATTAGATATTCCATCAAATTCATCCCATCCTATCTATGATTGTCAACTATAAAATATGCTCCTTGATCAACTCCACAATTTTCAAGAAAATCCATCATAAAATTTGCAACCCTAAAACAATGCACTCCTTCCTAAACTTCAAACCCATCTAAAATATCCCAATCCCTAGAGATAATATTTTTCATGTGACAATAATAAGATGAAGAATTTTATAAATAATAAATAAATATTTGTGAATCACCTTCCACCTAAATCTTATCAATACAATAATGGGAGACTAGATCCAAACCAAGCACCATGACCTGAGCATCTACTTCATTTTTAGTACCATCCTTAAATTTATTACATGTAGCCCTAATAATATATCCACTGTAATCTCCAGGATTGCAACTATAAGCCCCATTAAATTTCAATTTTAACTAGCAAGTATAGTAGGAGGAGGGTACCACTCTGCATTCTTCCTACTTTTTTATTTTCTATGACTACCAATGACCCATTAAATAGAGTATTTTAATTTTAGATTTAAATAAATACTTTTTAATAATGATTTGAATTTATTCTTGAAGAAATGATAAACATTAGTGTTCAAAAAATTATACAGAAATTATGCCTTTTGAAATTTGATTTACTAATTTCTATTTTCATCATCAAAATAATGTAATTTATTAAAAAAACAAATCCAAATTATAAATAATTATCATTTATTATGAATTTTAATTACAAAAACACATTTATTTATAAATATTAATTAAAAAATGTAACTATATTTCACCAAAACAATTACCTATGCATGAATTTTTTTTATCTTCCTAACGTCCACCATATATTTTTCTTTACATCATATTTTGTTAATATCATTATTTAATACTAGTGAAGTGGGTAACATTTAATGAAGGATTTTCCACTATTATTTGGCATGATACACATCACACATTTTTATCAATTTGATGAATTTAAGATTGTTATTGATTTTATATTTAATACAAGATTAATACGATGAACCCAAGGCACTTTCAAGAACACTCAATACAAATTTTTGCCTATCATGTGTGCAAACTAAGAGATGATGGATGTTTCAATATATATTTTACCTGTCTAATTCAATGGATACCCATAAAAAGTATTGTTTAATTATTTATAACACAATTTAAATTTTTATGTCCATTTTATCTTGAATTGCTTGATGGAGGACAATTATTCTATGACAGCGAGAACAACATATTTTTTAATATCATCATTAAAAACTAAATTGTATCTTTTCAAATAAATAAAATTATAATAAAACATCTAACTTAAAAGTTGGATATAAATTATTATATTAAAAAAGTAAATATTAATATACTATAATAAATCTTAGAAAAAAAATTCAAAATAAGTTATAACTCTTAAAAATTTGGAAGACCAAGGATATAAACCATAAAAAAAAAACTAAAATTAAATATGAAAACATTATAATAACCATAAAATATTTAACAATATATTAAAAAACTAACAATTATTGTTTTCCTTGAATTATAATTTTTATCATTCTATTTCAAGTTTCCTTTCAAAAAGTATGATTATTAACTATTTTTTAGAAGAATTAAAATAAAAATTGAATTTAAAAAGAATGAATTGAGAACAAAATATACAATGATATTTTTATGAAAACTAAGTATAGAAGAGAAAATTATTCTAAGAATAAATAAATATTATCCACTTTTTTAGATTCTACATAAGTAAAGATTCTAAATTTAAAATAGATAATTAGAGTTTATGAATATAAATACTAGAACAACTCTACTAGGGTTTCCTATGGTCAACTTGTATTCCCTCATGTGATTTCTTTCCATCTTTCGATATTGTGTATGTTAGAATTTCTAGGGTCTTACATAATTATTACACCTGGTATTCTACCTTGTGTGTGGACCATCCCTATATAATGACTTCCCCACTCTCAACTACAACGGTTATTGTAGGAGACAATACAAGTAAAACCCAAGAGAGATAAAAAGTTTACAATTAAGGTCTTCAATGAGGTATTCCCTTTGCCCTTCCTTGTTAGCCATAGGTATGTCTTGATGGTGATGTTAATGAAAATGTATGCATATGGTATGAAATGTTTTCACTTATTTCTTATTTTTTTAGGATGAGTCTCATTAGAAGAGTCTATCCAAGATTGGTTTTTACACTAGTAGGATCCCATAGTAATCCATTTTGTTTGTGTCATAAACCTTACGAAGGTGATTTTCATGTTTACCTTCAAGGATCCATCTGAATTGCAAGCCCTCCTTACAAAATCTAGCTGTTGGTTTCTTAAAAACACAATATTGATTTTATGAAATTAAAAATATTATTTTAAGGTAATGGAATAGGCTTCCAATTGATTATTTGTTTGGGTTTAACTTTCCATCTTATCAAGTGAACCTATGGACCTTTATTGACCAAATTGTCATACACATTAGAAGCATTTTTTGTCAACAACATTTGAAGTGGTTCTCTTCCTGCTCCAACAAATGTGTTTGTGTCAAGGTGGATATTTATAAAGAGCTAAATAAATTTATCAATATATAAGTACGTGATGCCTTCTAGTCATATAAATTTATCTACTTTACCTTTCGCAACACTTTATTTCATTTTTAGGCATTTGACTATTATATCAAAGATTCCCCCTTATGGGTTATTTGAAACCTTTTTTGGCTCCTCAAAAACCTAAAAAGCCTAATGTGGTATAAAAATGGGTTGAATATACCATGGGACATTCATAAAATCCTCATATAGGGATGAAACCCTCTTCCCCTACATTATCCTCTCCAATCTATGATCCTTCTCAAGAGATACCCAATCTACGTCCCTATGTTATTTTAATCCCTCAAGCCTAACAGGGTATACTTTAAAGTAGTTTCTAATATTATTTAGTGTATGCCATTGGGATATCCTCAATCAATATCTCATTATCAAGGTAGATTTATACACCACCCCATAGTGGTTGTAACTCTCTTCAAGATCACCATGTCATTGATTTATTATACCGAGAGGTTTTTCTATGCCAAACCAATGCAATAGTTTTGTTGTTCTAGCATATTTTATAGATAAACAAGGGGAATTCAACATGGATGACGTTTTCTAATGAATTTTTTTTTGTGGAATGTTTAAGGTCTTATAAATTCCTCTCAAAAATAGTCTAGGTTTGTTGCCATTTAATAAATAGGCTCTCTAGATTATATGTCTGCAAGATGTTAAAATTGAAGATTTTCTTATACAAATATCTATGCATTGTATTTGGTAATATTCTACCTAGTTTTCCACTTTGCATAAATATAGACATCGTAGAACCAACATATTAGTTTCTCCTAAGTTATCTCAATTCATTATTTCCATGGTGAAGGAATAATCACATCAGGATGTTTAAATTATTTTAGACATTGATGGGCATTTACATGGTATTATTAACATTTACACCCTAATGATGGTCCTTATGGATCTTAATCTGGAAATCCATTGATGACAATCTCCTCCCTACCATGTGGTTCATTTATGGGCATTTTAATATGGTTGAGAGTTCAAAGGATAAATTTTATGCCTTGAATATGTGGTGGTGCATCAGATACTTAAAACATGGTATTATTTCAATAATAAGAGGTGAGTTATCTACCATCTCTTCTTACGACACTCAATTAATAACACGTCTTAGTTTGCATAGTATAACTACCATGTTATGGATAACCATGTGTTAAAAAGACACAACCATCATATGTTTTCAGAAAAAAATATTTTCTCTTTATTGATCATTAATGGCCAGCCTATCATTATCCATTCTGACTTGGTCCTCTCTGATCATAGTCATATTTATTAAATTTTGGAATGGGTCATGGGTAAATACAAAGGGTCACATAATAAATTAATTTTAAATAATTGATTTATAGGCCATGCTCTCACCATTCACCTAATTTACCTGATATGGAACTTGGCCTCTCACCCTTCTTATGATACTAGCTAGATTGAGTGGTGGAATGAAGCCATTTTATGCATTGCCACCTTGCTAGACCATTATGTGGAACAAGTTGTGCAAGTTAGGAAACATAGTGAAAATGGTATGATCAAGGAATTTAAAATAGTCTATTTACCCTTATTCTCAGATCTTTCAACACTAATTTTTAGAATCTTTTTACCTCACTCAAAGACCACATTAAGGTGCTAGATAACCATGCTAAAAGAGGGGCACAATTACATGCTTGACTACACTAGATGAAAACTAGAGGTAGGGTTCCTAGATAATTTATCAAATCCTTCAAAGATAAAAAATTTTGTGATAAAATCAATGACATATAATCTACCCAATCTATGACCATTTACCTTCCAGATGTATCTTTGACATTCATAAATAATTACAAGCTAGTGTTATAATCATAGGAGGTTATGCCAAAAAGAGCTTAGGATTTGAAGGAATGCCTCAATATTATTCCTTACAAGGTTAAATCACATTAATAATGACTTTTTAACTCTCATATAACCCTTAAATAACTCATAAATTCTCTCTAATGAATGAGTAATGACAAAGTCCTAGGCATCATCAACTTTCACTATGAATTTTATAATGCCACACGTGATTTGTTTGGGCCCAACCTTCTCCATGTGTATAAATAAGCCCTAAAAAATGATTATTTAGGATCTTTAATTAATCATGGTAATATTAAGCTCATCCCAAAATTAGGTTATTTAGAGATTATTACCAGTTGGTGAGCCATTACCTTGTTGAATGTCTAGTAGAAAATTCCCACCAAAGCACTAGCTAATCAACTACATTTTATTCTTCCTACCATGATTAGACTTAAGTAAAACAGTTTCATTAGAGGGATATATATTTCATACAAGGTTATTTCCATCTAGGAAGGTATGGAATAGGGAATATTTCCTCATCAAATAACCATTCTTCTGAATATCAAATCCCAAAAAACCTATGATAGAATAGAGTGGCCTTTTATTTTAGACATTTTAAAGGCCCTAGATTTTGGCCAAATCTTCATTTTGGTATTCTAAACTTTGATTTTAGATGCCTCAGACTACCTCACCATTAATTTTTTCAAGTGTGCTAGTATTAACCTACAATGTTCTATTTATAAGGGATGTCATATAGACCTGACATTATATGTCATTTCCACATTAGCTTTAGGATATCTTCTTACATCAGGAGTTGAGTAGGGTCTGGTTCATTTTTTATCTTTGCTTGATCATACTTCACAAATAATTAATGGAAACACTATGGATGATAATTTTTTTATGCTTGAAGAACAAGAGAAAACATTCCTAGAAGCTATGAAATGTATATATGTCTTTTATTTTTTCTCTAGGTCTAGTTTGTAAAGGTGTAAGACTCAATGATTTATAAGAATTTTGTGACTATACCTGATTATCTTATCAAAATATAATTGGAAATGGATTGCTCAAGAAAAATAGTTAAAATTTATTGAAATAACTTTTGAATTTTATAGTTTTCCTACTAAGCTATGGTAGTATGTTTTGAAAAGTGTGGAGAAGAAGGTTGAATACTGGATTACAAAACTGTTATCCTTTGCATGCAAGTACCAAATGTGTATAAGGATTATAGGGACCACCCATCTAGAGTATTAATCTTGTTAGGCTCCCTCAAAAGTATATTATGATATTTTATCCAAAATAATTATGGATTTTCTTTGGTCTAATTCCAAACATGTCAAAGGATTGTATTTTGTTCCATGAGATACTTGTTTCCTCCCTAGGAATAAATTAGGCATGGGAATTGTTTAACTTTACATGAAGAGTGATGTAATATGTGTTAAATGAATGGGTTATACTATTGAAATAAATGAAGCCTAAAAAATATTACTAAGGCACTAAATATATAATGTGTCCCATTATGTTAAGATTAATTAGAATAATGTAGGTTTACACTCCCTTCTCATCACTACAACTCCTGTTAAAATTGAAGGACCCTTTATTTTCAAAAGCATATAGAAAGCCTTTGAAGCTGTCAAGCCTCACATGAAATGGATTAGGGATTTTTTTCATACAATTCCATCTTCCAATGATCATAACATTTGGTGGTATCCTATTATGACAAGCAATGGTATTCTACTATCTGAATTGTTAGGAATCAAATATCTCAAGATTTTTTTAGAAAGGTAACCTTATCATTTGTGATTTGGTTTCTACTAGAAAATAGATTCCTTGGACTAATTTGAAATATAAATTTCAATTTAATAATTCTAAATTCCATTTATCTCTTCATATTTACAATTTTATTCCTAATGCTATCCTTCATAAGTTTAGTTTAAATCCACCTCATTTTTTGTGGAAAGACTAACACATGAATCGTGACACACATTTCAAGAGTTATAATCCATGAATATCATGTTTTATGAAATATCAAAAGATTTTGGGTAATTAAATCATCCCCTAGGGTTTGGTATTCTAGACTTGACAAAATTTGTCAGGTCGGAATAGAACCTTAGTTCACCAACTTTCAATGTTGCCTAGTCTATCAAAACCTCTTAATCAGGGAATGGTTTTATCACATGATCATTCATCCATCCACATGTCCTAAAAACCATTGTCTTGAGTATTTGAAACACTTGTTTTAGTTCTTCCCATAATGACAAACTACTTTAAAATGGATCTATATCTTATTCTATCTTTATCACCTCGATCCCTTCTCCAAAATACTTGGCCTTATAGTCTAATCAACCAACTAGATAACTTCTATTGATTTTATATGGAATTTTTTTTATCCCTATTTCTTTTATAATTATATAAGGTTATAAATAATGTTAATTTTAATAATGATGCATGTTATTTGGATTTTTCACTTAACAATAAGGTTTTAATTATATCATTGGCTTGTATGTAGATTTTAGCCTAATAAATAAAGTTGTGATTGAATTATACAACCTCCATGAGATATTGGGTGGATAGGGGTGTGTCCCTTGAACTATTAGTAATGTGACACTAAATACACAATCCCTAGGATGGCCATCATCACCTCTTAGAAAGAATAAATGTTGATCATATAGTCATGACCACTTCTCCACTTGTTCTCATCCAAGAGGGTGGGGTTTACCATTGCTATGCTGAATATTTTAAACATTTCCTTCTCAAAGATCCTCTATTATATTCCCTAGTACTCAAATACAACCTCATGATGGATGGGATATTGATATGAGCATGTATCCATTGGCTAGCTAGGTGTCTGTAGATCCTCCTTTAGTAGAGCCTTCTACTTGGGTATATCTTCCTCTAAAATAAGATCCTTGACCCCCTACCTTAGGTTCTAAATTTATTGTTTAATATTTTTTTTAGTTTTGCATTTCATGTTTAATCTGACCTTTTTTATTCATTCTTCCATGTTGAGTTATTTTTTTTCATTTGGTGTGGAGTTTGACTTGTGAATACCAACGAACTAATTTATTATGTAACCTTTATGTATTATTATTTTTTGTATTATATGATATCTCAATGTTTTCCAATATTAAAAAGGGTAGTTATTAATCTACTACTTGATTCTATTTTAAAGAATATATTCTATTTAAACTTTAGAAAAAATATATAACACATTATAAATTATTATATTTTGAATATAACCATCAATAGCTATATTTATTTATTGAACTTTCCATTCTAAAAATATTTGAAATTATGATATAAAAATACAACAATTTTTTTTCTAACATATTATATTTTACTACATGAATTATTGAAAATATATGTTTTGGATAAAATTTAAGTGGTCTAAATCAAAGGTTTCATGTTTTCAAAATTTTAATGACTAAAATATGTGAAAAACATAAACATACCATAAAATTATATAGCTGATGCTAAAGAATAAATATTTAGTACAATTAATATTGTTACGACTAGTAACATAATCAAAAGAGATTTCAGACTACAATATAAGAAAATGATGTTGATTATATCCATCCCAAAAAAGTGAAAAATTGTGTATAATGTATCAAATTTAATCCATTAAATATTTAATCAAATCATAGACTAAAATAGAACTTGTAACTAAAGTGGCATGAAAACTTAGTGTGATTTGAATATTAAACTAATAACTGATCTGACATGTAATTTTATAATGGCCTTCATATTTATTATTTCATTCTCTTTTTCACTATCTGTGTGTGTGTGTGTATGGGTGAGACACACACAAGACATAAACAGACACACACACAAACAAACACACACACACACACACACACACACACACACACACACACACACACACACACACACACACACACACACACACACACACACACACACACACACACACACACACACACACACACACACACACAATACAATGCATGCACAATTTATATAGATTTAATTAATGTAAATTACAAGATAGATGCACATAGTATAAAATACTTTTTTAAAGATTTAAATAAACAATCTAAGTAGATAAAAAATGATAATTGTGTGTGTAGGATCCTCTTATGCTACTCTTAAAATAAGGAATATATTTTTATTTTTATTTACATCAAATAGTATTATGCATAATGTATGATCCCATTCCATTAAAATGTCATAACCATATTTGGAACAAATTTTTTAATTTTTATTTATTAATACCTTGGACTTGCAATTACTATACCATGTCATTGTGATCATAGTTTATCTTGATTAGACTTTTTTGGACTTAAATCCTTCTAATTTTATGATAAGATGACTATGATAACTTTATAATTTAATTAGATTAATTTCATATGGATTTTAGTTGATTACCTAGTTATGTTTATTTGGATATTTAATAGATAGATACTCCTTATTTCATTTTTGGTGTTTGTGGGATTTATATGAGTTAAGCCTAATCAAGAATCTAGATAATGGGGTTGTGGAAATGGTTGCCATTATAGTTATAATAGTAACTTAAAAAAAAATAGTTTAAAAATATCTAGAAAATCTGTTGTAGTTGACAATATTAGCAACATAAAAATCATTGAATATTTTTTTTATGTCACATTTTATTGTTTTCCTTCTTGTTGCAGTCATATTTTCTCTAATTAGGTTTTTATTCATTGCATTAATAGTGTTAGGCATGGTCACTTGGATCATATACCACTAAGACTCACCAAGATCAATGTATTCGTGTATTTTTTTATTTGTATTTTACGTTTTAATATTTTTATTTTTCTAGAATGACCCTAAGACCATTAGTCACTTCATCGACCTAGGTGAGTGTATTTTTTAAGGGGTCATTTTGAATGGTATTTAATTTATGGTGGTTTTGACTAATCATGTTAATCGATGACACTTTTCATAGATAGCTTGGCTTGATGGTGGTCATTGAATTAAGGTTTTGGAATTTTACTTAATTTTATCCCTTGGATATTAAAAAATTATATGTTTTTTAGTAGTAATGATTTATGTAAATATGGTAAACCATACTCACCACCATTAATCTTGAAAACCATCTAACATGATTTGGTCTCTGGAGATTTTGTTAACTATTAAGTATATTAAAACTCTATGTATAAGGTCCCTTTCACCATGACCTTAGTATAAGGTTGATATTTTTGTTCATTTCTCATGTTAATGAAGAATAAAAACTCTATGTGTTTCTCTAAAAAGGAGAACATGAACTTGGTTTTTGTTGATTAATATGGAACTGTGAAGGCAAATGACCAACATTACCAAATACAAGTAAGTGATGTATTTGATTTTTTTTTATTTGATTATTCCTTGAAAATAATATTTTTATTCTATCTAGGTAGTTTTGGAAATAATCTTCAACATTTTGGGTATGCATATTTTTCCTTAGTGTGGAGTTTTATTTTTCTTTGGGTGTTTGTGTTTCATTATTGTGTGAGAAGGGTTTAGTTGGAATACGTTGCATTATTTAGAATCCATACAAAGGTAAAATTTAGTATTACTATCCTAATTTGAAATGCTACTGTGTTTTCCTTTTAATTTGAATTTGAACAATAAGGCGTGAGATTAATTTTTTTTGTTATGTTTGTCTGTGAATTTCTTTTTGTTTTTAGATTTTGATTTATTGGAAACTTGACGGATTATTAAAAAAATGGATACAACATCATGAGCTTGACTCCGCATCACGTTAGTGGTTGGGGTGGTCTAGGTATATGAATGAGAGGATTATGGGACCAATCGATTGGGTTTTGTTCATTATTATATAGATTCAAATTTTGCACAATTTTAATAATATGGTTTATGTTGAATATTTAGATTTTTGTAAATGTGGAAAATATGTTTAATACTTGGATTATGTACTTAAACCATGTTTGTATATAAATATATAGTATGTTTTTCATTCATATAATTCTTGTCATTAATTTTATACACTAGGTCAAGCAAGTCACTATGATGTATACATGATATGTTTACTTCTATTTTATTGATGTTACATTTAAAAAAATATTTATCTTATTTTTCATACACTTTAAAATGTTAAATGATCAATAATTTTTAAATGATTAGATGGTATCAGGAGTCAATTTTGAAATATTTGGAGTTGACTACATGAATTATAAATCTGTACATGTAGATAAGTGCATCTATATTTAATGTTTTCATAGTTAGATGTGTGCCATAAACTGTATGTTTGTTTATAGAAGTCTTTGAGTAATGGGTTGAGTATCACTCAAGAAGATACAAATTGAAGGATATAGTAATCTTCATTTTAGCATCAAAATGGTGTGATCATCTCAATGGTTATATGACTTGTTATTTATAATTAAAATTATAATGTGAATGAATAATCATAATGAATCAACTATGCACAAAATTTTATTTGCTCAAGTGGCTATAGGTTAATTATGGGTTTCATATAATATTCTTGTTGATTGAGTCAGTGTTATATTTTTTAGATAATGGAAATTTTGATGTTAAGAATATAATAAATTTGTGTTTTGATTGTGTCCAAATTTGGGCACAGTATGAATCAAATTTGAAGTGACTATGTTATTTGAAGGTATGGTTTGAATCTATATGTTGTGTATTTCACACCAACTTTATACACTGAAATTTAAATAAGGATAAAGTTTGATTATTTAATATTTTTAATGAGGTAGAATACATGAGATTTTGATTTTGTAAATTTCATTTTTTATGATTTATGAGTACTAATATCAAGGGTTATAAAATCTATTGGTAACTATCATGAAATGAAATAGTAACTATATTGGTTGAGAAAGCATCATAATTAAAGTTTATAATTTTTTTAAGGACTTGAGAAACACACTCAATACATTTATATGATGTTTTTTTTTTAATTTTTTATTTATACAAAAAAAATATAAGAAATATGTTTATATTTTAGGTTATTATCCTAAAATTATTAATATCATTATTTGATAGGAACTGACCTTAATTGGGGATGTCATCATCAAAATTTACATGATTGCGGAGGGTGTTTAATCTTTCTCACTTAAGTGATATCATGTGAAAACTTAAAAGGTTGTGGTTAGTCTTATAAATGAATAAAAACTCTAGATATGTATATCTCCCCTGATACTCTCACCTATAATCACTACTAAACTACTACTTGCAAAGGAAAAGGGAAATAAAATTGAAATCAAAATAAACTATGGAGGTGATGCACAAATGTTTTCTCCTCCACTTGCCTATTATGTACTAAGAACATGAACTATAAATTAATTAATTTATAAAACTCAAATAGGGTCTCAAAGAATGAATGTTTCAAATAGAGTTTATAACATGAGACATAGACTAAGGTGATGATCAAGATGTATAAAACACACTAATAAATTCATACACTTTTAGTCCATGAAAAACTACTTAGAATCAATCTATATGACTTAAAAATAGGAAAACATGATAGGAAAAATAAAGTAACCAATATACCAACACTAATAATCATAAACTAACATGAAGTATACACTAGATACAGGTATAAGAGAAGGCTATAACTCAGCTTCATTCATTTTAGGGGAAAAATAAGTGTATATTTGGATAGGTCTATGCCATATCCAATAAAAGGATCTCTTTCAATACAAAAATTGGGCATACATATACGACAAGGAAGAAGAAAGAGAGATAAGAGAGGTATTAAGATAAAATGATGGCTATGAAGTAATCATCAAACAATTTAAAATCAAGATAAGATGATGAAATATAGTTATGAAGTCACTCTTCAACATGTGTACCCTAAATTTGATGATGAGATTATCAAGGTAGCATATGAGTTATGTTTTGCTTCTTGACTCACCCTTAATCTCTTCAAACTACCCCTTAGAGTAGTTATGAGCTAACTAGTCACATTCTTAAAATTTAAATTCTTTGGAAACCTATTTCAAATCCACATACAATCATCTTTCCACCTATGTTTTTTAATATCCTTTAGAGTTAATACATTTACTCTCTTGGAGGCCTATTCCTTGTAACCTTATTTTAGTAAAAAAACTCCTTGGTTTGAGTGACCTATAGGGATTATATTAAAACTAAAGGTATATTTGACTACTCTTTATATCCTTTGAGATTCACCCAAAATTTGATGACCCAGATCCAAATGCATACTCACATTATCAACACCTATTTATATTATTATTGAAAATTCTAAAAACTCAAAAACATTATTGTATAAAATAAATAAGGTATTATGGAAATGTATGAAGTATTTACATTTTTTTTAATTCAAGTTAGGTGAGTTAAAATTTTATTTAGCCCTAGTAGGTCATGCACATGCCTGAGGAGGCTGAGAGCTAAGACAAGATGGAAAGTGTTTTAAGTAACTTCTAGGAAATAAAAGAATTTTTTGATGTCTTACCAAACCTCCTTCAACTCATTCAACCATTATTTTTTCATGATTAGCCTTCAAATCCTTTCAACATGCTAAAAGTTAGAAAAATATGTGTAAAAAAGGGCTATGTAGTGGGTTATAGATTATTTTTAGCCTTTTAAACCAATATCTAAACTTATTAAACAAATTATATGTTTTCTCATGCCTCTCTCACACTCCTCTATCCACTTAAACCCAAAATATATGAAAATCATCACATATATCTCTTGGATTCTTGAAAATAGTGTTGCAAAGGATCTCTTTAGTATGATTCCAAATGCTTCTTTAGGTTTGAGGATTCCTAAGGATACAAACAAGGTTTTTATTCAATTATTATCCATTTTAAGGATCATATATACCCTCCTAACATATTATTATGCTTTTTACTTTTTATTTATCCTTCAAACCATCATCATCGATGCAAAATTTACCTCTCTTACTTAATAATATGGACATATAGGTATACAAACACATAGTTACACATTCCTTTTATTTAAGTAAACAAAAAAATTCTTTTTTGTCTATTATTCCATTTTCTAAAATTATCTTTGGACCTTTAGAATAGTTTTCAAACTTGATAATTATTAGAAATATCTTAAATGCCTTCAAATATCTAGTTCTTTGTAAACACTAGGTAGATGTACCTTAGTTTGGTAAATTCATATAACTAGTAATTATTAAGATTCTACTCCATTTGTATATATTATATAATATTTTAATATCTTTACCCTGAATTAATTTATCACTTATTTAACCTTGACTAGTTCTCCAAACTCCATGGTTATTGCACATGAAACCATCCCCTTTATCTTTGAAGGTTGTTGGTGAACATTTTGACTATATATACATTAAATTTATATGTTAGGTGTACTTTAAGAGTTTTTAAATTTAATTTTTCATTATTATATTTCAAATTTTATACCTTTTTTATTCTTATCTAGTCCTTTTACTTGCTTGTTCTACTTCATTTCCCATACATGGTCCTGTAACCATAAAAAATATTACATAAGGGTAGGAAGGTTGATGTTTGACACATCAAAGGTGTTTTAAAATATTTTTTTAGAATTTTATATACTAAATTAAGCTAATTTCATATTCATCAAGATCATATAATTCTTTCTCTTTTATATAAACATAAAACCATGCCTAATTTAATCTTTGGTATGTATCTAGGCTCCATTTATTTCTCATATCTAGCCTGAGAGATTTGACTTCAAAGATTTTAGAGGTTTATAAATATGAATGAGAATGTATAATAATGTCATAAATATATAATAAATAATTTCATTATTATATTATGAGTACTAGTGTTAAACTATAGGTCAGAAATATCTAGGTTATTGAAACCATCCTTTTGGCCTACCTTTAATGAGAACACTAGAGATAATATATTATAGGGTATATCACTTGAAATATTTAATTGAGGATAATTATATAGACCATACTAATATGGTTTTTATTATTTTATAATATAAAAGAGTGAAGAACATTCATACTTGACAAGGATAATCATAACCATACTTGCAAGTTCACACAATTGACTTGTGCATGCATAAACATTTTTTATTGAAACTCATTACCTCAATGATGTAAGATGTATAATTTCATAGTTTAAATATATTGGGGAGAGATAATTATAATTTATACTCTCCAAAAATAATTTAGTTCATTCCCGAGAATGTCAAGACTTTAAAAACCCTATATGGCACCTTGAATAATAATGAAACAAAATTATTTTTATTACCTCAGATACTCACACATGAAACATTATGATGGAAGAGGATGTGTTATGAATATTTATACTCTTTATTATTTAAAAAAATAATCCATGTCTATCCATTAACTTGGAAAATTGTTGGGATAAGAAAAACATTTTTTGTGAGGTTTTAGGAGGGTTTTGGGCTACATAACTTGTTAACGATTATTAATATATCATAGAAAATCAATCATAAAAATAATAAATATAAATTAAAGGTAATAATATCCCATATCAACCCCCAATATTACTATTCTCTTTTATTTTCATCAAATGAACACTTGAAAATGACCTTCACTAGCTTACATAGAGGTTGATGAATGAGATGAAACATTTTATGCATTCTATTGACTTGCATATACTTCCCTAATAATTATTTGACCTTAAAAAATTTATATGGACAAAATACCATCCATTTATGACATTAACTAACCATATTCAGGTTGAAAATTTGTCTTACAAGCCCTTGACAAGTGTGTTTCTATGTTATACTTCATTTTATTGATGTTTGGAGGGTCAGACCATTCCTTGCACGTTTAAATAACATGGGTTAACATGTGTAGTGGAAAAATAACACATTCATATCTTATAAAAATATTAGAGGTCTTAAAATTCACTTATTTCTCTTAGTTATCAAAGGTAAACATTACCTTAATTTATCCAAATAAATTAACCTTTGCTAAACATAAAATAACAATGTTTTCAATTTTCCATACCTTATCTCTATAAGGTCACTTTCACCATAGGAAATCATAGCTCATTATAAATTCAACATACAAATGCTCCACCATAGGTTGACATACCTTGACCTTTTCAAAGTAACCTTAAACTTTGCTAAGATACCTTAATCTTTCCAAACTCAAATAAGACCTTGATGAATAATATATTGACAAGAATATGGGTATGAATCACTCTCCAATACATTGAAAGAGACTTTATGATGATAAACACTTGACATGAAACCTTTTTATGACCAAGTTTGACTAATAGATCAAAAACAAAGCCATCAAAAAACCACCAATAAGGTTATGCAAGACTAGAAATAATGTTTTGAATTTCCCTTACCTATGGTATCTAATTTTGGTTAACATATTCATTTACTTACTAGGATTTCAGCCTTGTTATGTATATATACCAATTACCTACGTGACTCTATTGGTATATAGAGTCAACCATGCTCAACACAAGCTGAAATAGATATTAACACTTGAACACAAACCTCTTGGGAAGAATGAAACCATTGATTACCTTTAAAATATAAACTAAGACAGAATAAAAGACACCAAAATATACAAAAAAATAGACAAAACACACATTGTGCTAAGAATCACTAAGGGAAAAAAAAATAAGAAACCTCTATATAAAACTAACCTTTCAGGAGTGATCATCTTGGATCAATAGGAAAATTGATTAAATCATCTTCTGATGAAACATGGATGGTATGCAAGTTTTTTTCATGCTCTTTTATTACCTTAGTATCTCATTTATTTATCAGCAGTATCTTTGGCTAGACATCAAATCCATCAAAAATAGCAAACATGTCCCCATTGAAGATAAATTAATCTTGATCTTCAACTATTACATCATTCTATTATTCATCCTTAGAAATGTGATATACCTCCGAATTTATCACACATTGATTTTAATGTAAGCAACAACTTCTATTTGATCCTCAAATTCCATTTCTTTCTCAACTTGAATAATATCATCTTCATCATATCTTACTACATCATGAGATTGAAATTCTTAGTGATGACTTCTAGGATTTATTTTCTTGATCATATATATTTATACTTCTCATCAATTTATTTTTCTATAGGTTTACTGTCCAAACTTAAGAATAAAAATTCTAAATATTTATAAAAAGAAGATTCTTCTTGATCACTTCAAAGCATTCCAAATTCAACCTCTTTCTTGTTATTCTCTTGAGGAATAATAAGATGCTAAAATGATTCACACTTTTCAATAGAATCATAACATAGATGCAATTTTACCTCTTCTATATATATCTTTTTCTCATGACTGAAAACAAAAATAATAACTAAGGTATCATCAAGAAGTTTTATCTCACACTTAGCTTCAACATGATCAACTACTGCATGATCATATTTTACTTTGTCAAGACTCAATCTATGACAACTAGATTTGTATTCTTATTCCACCATAATTTATATAATTTCATCTTCTCCATAAATTTCTATCTAATCATAATATTCTCATTCCAAGTCTCAAAATATCAAGATTGTCCTCTTGATATTTACTTATCATAATGATCTCATGTTCACTAGCATTTATAACTTCTTCTTGATTATTTAATGCTTTCATGTAAATATTTTTTACCTCTTCAAATAAATAAAAATACAATGGCTCCCAAAGATCATAAAGGTAACCAGGAGTCTTTGTGGCTTCAACAGCAAGATCATGTGATTTTTTTTCAAGACTACCTCATGTTAGATCAATTATCTTACCCTATTTTATACTTTCTTCAAGCTCTTCCATCTAATTTTATTTTAATTTTATCAATCGTGGGAGTGTATGATGTGATTGAAATGATATTATTTCATGATAATCTCCTTATTCAAGCTCTATACCATGCCAATTTGGCTCATTTTTAGAATCATTCATGACAATTTGAGGGTTGTCTAATTGTAGAGAGTTCTTCTCATATTTTAAATATAGATTGTTTAATACTACCACAATGGGGATATACATAATAATTTATTAATCATACTCACTCACCACGTCTTCATTATGACCTTTATTGATATCCACTTATAAATACCACCTCATCAAGCCTTTCAAGGACTTCTATCTCACCTTATTTTATTGACATGTTCACCTTTTCAATTGAATTCCCATATTTTTACCTCAACGCAATAAGATATCCTTCACAAAAGGAGGATGTGTGAGGATAATATATATCATTGATTTTCTTGAAAATTGTTAGACTGTCCTTCCAACTTAAGACTTTGGGAGGTCTAGGTTGATTGTAGTATTCTTAGAGAGATAGATAAGGGAAATGTGTTACGGATTATACATTATTATCATTCCACTCCTCGATAAATATATCAAACCTTTATATGTCTTGAACTTTATGGATATTTTCAAATTGAAGGGTACATGAAGGAGTTGATGGAATTGATAGCTCTCTTGACTTGACCTCCATAAACTTTGCTTATTCTTGACTTTGGATAGGCATAGGATAAGGTTCTTTCTCAGCAGTTGGAATGGTATATTCAAGTGTATTTATACAATAAGGTCTCTAACATAGAATGGATTTAGGCTCTTGAGGAAGAATGGGTTAAGGTTACATAGTCACGGTCCTTTCTTGATAGTGTATTGGATGTTAGGTTGTGTTTAGAGAAAAATAAGATCAATTTGGAGTAGGATAAGGAATACAACACAAAATATATTTAATTTGATTTGTATATTTAATTAATAATATATTATCTAGATATTGAAACAAAAAAAATATTTATATCACCTCACCAACTGGTATATGCTAAGTCCTTATCTCAATATCCACCCACCCAGACTTAAATGAATTATATAAATTATTCATCATTTCAATGTTTTAATTAAAAATATAATGTTTATATATAATCATTAAAAGTTTATTTTATTAAAAAATTCCCCTCATTTTAATTTAAAAACATACAAGGGTTTGTTTGAAGCCTAATAAGGCTAGAGTAGAAGCAATATGACATTGACAAGGTTGATTAGAGGGATGAGTAGGTTACCAAAGAGAATATGTTGGATTTGGAGAGGGAATATAAGTTTTATAATAATATTTTTGAGGTTAAAATGTTTCTATTTGAGATCCACTTGTGGTGACGGCATGAATGCCATCAACCTAGTATGGAGAATGTGAAGGCATAGAGTATGCATTTTGACTAAAAGAATGATGAAAATACATATAAATTTTATAATTTTTAGACATTTGGGATAGTTAAAATAATTATGGTTAATTTAGAGTCTCCATAAATTTTTATTTCCATTACTTCAAACGATAATGTATTGAAGAGCAACATCAATAACTCTTGAATCAAATGAAATCCTTGACCTCTTGCTCATCCTAGAACTATTATCATAGAAATTTACTCCCTTGAGGATGGTGTTGAAGACTCTTCACCTAAGTGATATAATGATAAATATTAAAAGTTTATGGGTGACCTTATAGTTAAAGATAACCTTTCAGTAGGGATAGTTCTCTTAATCCACTCACCTAGAATCACTATTAAACTATGACTTATAAAGGAAAACGGAGAAAAAATGGAAGGGAAAATAACATAGGGAGGTGATGAGACAAAATTTTCTCCTACACCTACCCATTATTCTCTAATAATATGAAATATAACTTAATCTAATTTTACAACTCAAACACGGTCTACAAGAATGAATGTTTCACATAGAAGCTCTAATATGATGCTTAGACAAAGTGGCTGATCAAGAGGTCTACAATACACTAATTAATGATTCCACATTTAATCCATGTAAATATACTTATAATCACTCTATGTGACCTTAAAATATGACCAATAAGTTTTAAAGAGGTAAATGTGATAGGACAAGGAGAGAAAGTAGTATACCATCACTAACATTCACCAACAAACATGAAGTATAAACTAGATATAAGTATAAGAAAAGGATAGAACTCATAATTATTTTTTTTATAGATAAAATAAGTGTTTATTTTTGTATGGATATTCCATATCCAGAAAATGTATCCCTTTAAATTTTGAAAACAACGATACATATAAGAGAAGGAAGAAGAGAGATCCCAAGAGAGATGTAAAGAGCCAATGATGGATATAAATCAATCATGTAACAAGTTAAAATAAATATAATTTACCAAATGATATTTATTATTAACCTCTTCAACATGTGTACCCCAAATTTTATGATAATCTTCTCAAAGTAGCATAGGATTTATGTTTGGTTATGTTACTCACCCTTGAACTCATGAAACTGCCTCTTGGAGTGGTAATGAAAATGTAAGTAATATTATTATAGTATAAATAATTTGGATACATATTTCACATATAAATAAAATAATATTCCGCCCTCGATTATGCAATTTAGTTCATAGTTCTCACATTTTAGCTCTTGGAGGCTTATTCCGTATGACACTATTTTAGTACAAGAATCCTTATTTTTAGTGTTATACATAGATTATAGGAAATATTAAGCTATATTTGAGTAACATTTATCCATTTTTATATTAAAAAAAAAATTATGACACATATACTAACACAGACACACTTTATAAACACCCATCTCTCCCAATTTGACCTATTAGCCCATAAACAAGCCTATAGTAATGGAAACTATACAATTACATATATTACAAATCAAAAACCTCCAAAATATTTTTTGACACACTAAAAATTTTATTTTGTCAAATTTATAAACATTTTCATTGGTTATAACTCAAGTTAGGTCAGTTTCAAAATTTCTAGCCTAAGTTGTTCATACACGGGCCTGAGGAAGCTGAGAGATAATAAAAATGGATGGAGAGAGTTTTAAGGAAATTAAAGTAAATAAAATAATTATTTTAGGTCATATCCAACCTATTTCAATTCCTTTAACCATTAATTTTTCATGATCAACCTTGACATCTTTTTATAATGCAAAAAGGCAGAAAATTGTGTACAAAAAAGGACTATCAACAAAACCTATTATCTTATTCTTACCAATGTGTCAAAAAAAATCACCACTACATAATTTTATTATAATTTTTATTCTCATACACTAGAATAGATAACCATCATGTAATTTTATTATAATGTTTTTTAGCCTTTAAGAGATAAACATCTTGTATTAGATACCCATCATAAATAATACTTATATCACATGGTAATGGATTCCCAAATCATTCAAATATAATGAAAAAAAATATATTAGTGTCATAAAATTCATCAACAATTTCAAATCCATGAATTTTAGTTACCATAATAGTCAACAGTTCCACTTGCCTACTCAAATCATCATTTATGTTATTTAAGTTTCCAAATGTATGCTTTAAATAAATGTATATCCTTACAATATAAACACCCACATTAAATTTTATTATTTCAATTTTTTTGATTTTTCACATACTCTAATGCCACATAGTCTATAAATAAGATAGACACCTTATGCACTAAGTAATGACTCAAATGTCTTAATTCTTATACAATGACATAAAATTCAACATCATATGTAGACTTATTATATGTTAACTCAATGGAATTAATATATAAATGTGTTATCAGTATTCCTTCTTGACTCAAAACTATACTAGCACCCACATGTGAACAATCATAATCTACCTCAAACATTTTTTTATATTTTGGTGATGCTAAAACATGTTTTTAAGTTGCGTTATTTTTAAAAAATTGAACTACTTTTGTTTTTTCTCTCATCCAAAAAAAAAATATATTCCTCTCATGTAATCTATTATTATTTTAATAATAATACTAAAATTCTTAATAAAATTTCTATAAAAAATTGGTAAGTCATGGAAATTTCTTACCTAAGTTATGACTTTTGGAATAGAACAAAAAAACTTACCTCGACCGTTTCTTCACCAACTTTCCCACCATCTCAGCTAAAACCTCAAATACAAATAAACTAAAATATATTGCATGAACCTACATTTATTTAAATTTATGTATATATTTTCCTTTATTAAAAATTATAATACAATTGTTAGATTATTTAAGTGTTTCTCTGTTATTTTATTGAATAAAAAAATAGCATAAAAATAAACCATTAAAAAGTGACCAATGTAATATCATAGTAACATGTTAATCAACCCCATAAATATGCATATTATTTCAACACTTTTGTTACTTTAATTGTTATTTTAAAAAAATTAGTGTATTCTTTGTTTGTTATTAATGCATATCAAGAACATGTTTCCAACATGTATTTGATAAGTTATTTCATGGAAAATATTAATTATACATTCTCTTATTATTTAATGACTAATAAAACTACCTTTGTACTTCCCTTCCATAAAGTATAGATATTATTTCCTACATCATTAATTGCTTTCTTATAATGTTCTAGTGTATTTACTAAAAATAACTATAATGAATCTATTGTGATAAAACCAAACATAGGGTTGCCCATGGACTCATTAGAATAATCCTCTAAGCTACTTGATTAGGTAGAGATGATTCTAGAATTAAATATTTTTGTTGTTGAATGTGGATTATTAGTGGTAAATAATATGCAAATTAATCAAGAATAATATCCTCATATTGTTCCAACACTTGTGTTGTTTCTATTGGTGTTTTCAAAAGTTTTACGTTTTTTTTGTTTACTATTAATTCATAATAACAACCTATCATCTTACAGTATTTCATAAATTATTTCATGAGAATCATTATTAATACCTAATATTCTTTTTTAGGAGGTAATAAACCTACCTTTTTGACACTCTTCCAAAAAATGTATAACTTTTTTTTACTCCATCACGAATTTCTTTCGTGATATTTTATAGTGACCTTCACAAAAAATTGGAATGCATCCATTGGGATAACATTCACTTAGTGAGATTTTAGGCGAATAATAAGTGGATGCCAAAGGATCATGTGTAGATATTTACATAAATAAATAAATATTTATCTTTTATTTCCTGAATCAAAAAGACTACACTACTTATTTCTTAGGAGGACAATGTTTTCTATAAATAAAAAGTCTTTCTCTCAAAAACTAAACTCTAGGAATGGATCTAGGCAAGGAAAGTTTTAATGAAATGCCAATCTAGGTGAACATTCTAGGTATTCCACTCATATTTTAAGAATAATAGGTTTTGATTGGTATAGCTAATAAATTTTGTCATTTCTTCTCCCTCGGTACAATTATTAAACTAAGATAAAATTAATTTATGCTTGTCTTTGCATCAATGTTTTAATGAACAAGTAGTTCCTACTACTTGTTAAATTAATATATACTAGGATAATGGATCCAAAGCAAAGTCTTTGAGAATATTATTTTACCTATGTGCTGGAGATTGGAATATGAATAAAATATTTATCATATCAATAATTAAATTCCTCCATAATTAAGGAATAATAGAGTCCCCTATTTCACTAATTATTGTTAGATTAAGGTAGAGATAATTTAAGGTATAAAAATGGGGAATAACTAGCTAAATAAGAGGAAAGAGAGTTCAATTCAACAATACCATTTAATTTTTATGGGGAAGATATAGCGAGTATAATTGAAGGTGTACCCCAATATGACAACACCTCTAACATTCAAGAATAATAAATGACTAGTGCCACTAAAGGAATACCTCTATGTCAGCATGCCTGAAGTTAAGACAAAATGAGGAAAATAAAGTATACATTGATCTTGATGAATAAAATGACTTGAATTTTGTTGATGGGGGAAAAACTAATTATTTAAAATCCTAAGAACAAGAACCCCAAAATGAGGACGATGGAATTTTGGATATCCTATTGAGGAATAATGTTGAATAATATGATATATTTTAGGCTAAAAGAATAAGTGAGTTTCATCAAGATAAACATGAAAAACTTCAAAATCTATTTACAAAGATACTTTTGGGGAAAGTGAAGGTCACATATTTATCAGAAGGATATATTTACAAAGATACATTCAAAAATAGGTAATGGCCTATGAGGAAGATTCATCCCAAGAGGGTAGAATGAGTAGGGATGGTTATAACATTATTATTGGTAAAAAATCCAAACATAAGATGTCATACTAGACACAAAACAAATTGATTAAGAACATAGTTTTTAGATATAATTTTAGGTAGATTAGGGTTATAGATGAATTATTGTTGGGTAACTACTTAAAGTTGGTATTTTGGATGTTAGTTGTATATTCACTAAATATTTGTGATGGTCATTTTTTAAACTTAGATGTGTCAAGATGTAGTATGTTTTTTAAATCAACAATTATTCTGATGATTGTATTAGTATTTGGTCTAGTAAGTCTTATTTTTGTTTATGTTTCATCTATGTTGAATATATAAAATAATTTGTAACATGTTGTGGGACCCTCCAACACCATCCTTAATGGTTATTTCTCTAAATCAAAAGAGTTTACGCCTTCAATAAAATTAAAAGGACATCACACATATTTCATCCTTGTGCATTTTTACTATATAAAACATCATTAAACACATTGTATTTACTATAAATTCATTCATTGTTTCTAAACATGAAATCCTATAGCGATAGTGAAGGTTTTCATATTATAGACCTAGTTTTCTATCAATTATTTAGAAACCAAATTTTCACCACTACCACCGTAAATAATTACTTATTTTATCTCTTGAATAACACCTTGTTTAAAAAATACTTGTCTATAGATAAGAATCACTACCTCATTTATTCTACAAAGATTCTTTCTTTGAATCTATCATTATTATCATCATAATTATATATTGTTTTATGTCTTATGTTACAACTTATGTATTTTGTTTTTCTACCTCAACCTCAACAAACATCACTCTTGACTGATATGTTTGCCTCATTTCGTGTTCATGATAGTGTTAAAACTCAAATAATATTAAAAAGATTAAAAAAGACATTAAATAAAGAGAATCAAATGGAAAATATAAACATGGAATAAACTCATTCCTATAGTTTATAATAATATATGGATCACATTATAGGGAACCCTCCTACGGTGATTGATCTAATGAATAACTTTTGTGAAAATGAATGGGTCAAAAATTCTAATACCCCAAAAATTGACATGAAAAAATAAAAATATTGAATAAAATCCATTTATAAATATTCAATTGAATAAAAAAGAGTGAATTAATAAATCCTTTTGAGCAAGATTGGAATTGAAGGCAAATAGAAAAAAAAAGAATCGATTCTCAACGATATTTTCTATAGAGGAAGGAAAAAATTTTGTTTCATTTCACTCACACAATAAAATAAATAAAAAAAGGATGAGTAAAACTTGATAATGAATAATTCATGAAAAGAGAAAATAGATTGCAAAAATATTACATATAACTCAAAATTGAAAATCTCTTTTCCCTTGTAAACTTGATATATTACTTCTTATGAAAATAAATACTTTTAGATAAAACAATTAAGACAAAAAAAACTATTATTTTATAGAAATAAATTCACATAAATTAAAAAACTATAATTATATTGTCATTCCCATTCATGAAACATTAAGTCACTTTTTTCATTACATTGATCTCTCTCCATATCTTAATTGTGAAGCTAAACATCACATGTAGGATGTGGATCTACTTAGATCACCGGTTCATCTTCATTAATCATTTTTTAAATATTTTGAAGTAAGACACAACCCATAATAATAATAAGAGATTTGTCTAACTCTAGAACCACATCTTGGATAAGTCTAAATCTTCTTTTGAGTAAGACAATTGCATTAAAAAATATTACATGCCCTCAAGATAAGTATTTATCAAATAAAGTATGCAATGGAAATTAATTGATTTTAAATGGATTTGATAACTAGGTTGAAATTCGAAAGGTGGAATCTCTAATTAATAGTGGATAGATAGTGTTTCCTTCAATCCAAAATATTTGAGATGGTAATATCTCTCTTTCTCACACTTTTATAAAAATGTAGAATAATTATAGTGATTAACATTATGGACACCACTAGGAGCATTGATGCAGACATCCTAAAATGGTTTTTTGTGAATCACATATATCTTGTAAGATAGGAATATTTAAATGATTCCCAATTACATAGTTAATAGGAATATAATGTTTTTTTGGACTATATGATAATTTAATACATGTTCTATCAATTGCACTGCACACTATAAAAATTGGATTCAAAGTATAAAAATCACTTAATATCTTTTTGATATACTACTTTTTGGATCACTTACATACTAATTTCATAAGTTTTGTATGTTTATATGATCTATAACCATAGTGTATTTTGTTACTATTGATTTTACCACACTACAATTCCTTAATTATATGTTTAGGGGTCCTTTTGGGAAGAAAATGTAAAACTAAATAGAGTGCTTTTTTTGATGGTATTGGATATATAATAAACAAAATTATGTGTGGAATAGAAATATGTGGTCATAATTTTGAAAAAAGAATATTAAAAAGAGGAAAATAAATTTTATAATGGCAGTGGTATAAAAAATCATGCTAATACCACATTTCCTCCCATACTTTTTATTGAATTAAATTCTAAATTATGATTTGTCTTTGAAATTTATACCATTTTATCTATGAGTTCATGGCCAATGATTCACTTTACACACACATATAAAAACCATTTACATAAAGCAATTGTATTTGAAGAATAAAAGTATGTCAATTGTTGTGTAAAACATAGAGCCAAAATATGATAAATTTTGGTTCTTTATTAAGTGATAAGACTTATATTTTGTAAACAAAATGAAATAGTTATAATTACTAATTATTGAACAAATATCAATGGTTTTTTAGTTTTTAGAGACCCCTTAAAATATCGAGTAGGTAGAAATAAAAATTCACACATTTGGTAAATATTTAACTGCATTAATAGGAAAAACAACACATTGATTTATATATTCATGTAGATTATAGGTGAAAAATAGAAATTTGTTTAAGATTTCCTTCTCATGGAGGTATGGATTTTCATTCTTAATCCTATGTTATAGAACATTCATTTTACGTGTTTACTTATGTATGCCTCGCTCAGATTATTTCAATGGAACACATCATTAGAATGCAATGAATCGACCAACCTCAAAAGTATGTCATACATTATTTTCATCTTTTATTTTTATAAATCAAATAATTTTTTAAAGGTTTTAAAATATATATGGTACCCCACCACCTACTTTTATTTCCAATGAGTATGGTGCCCTATAGAAAATGAAAAAAATGAATCTTTTATTACAGTGAATGAGTTTAACATTTGAATAATGTTCACTAGACTAAAAAGTTTAAGAAATCATGATATTAGGTTTAAATAATATTAGATTGGAAAAAGCCTTATGTTTTTAACTTAATTTTTATGTTAATATCATGAATATTAGGGTATGATTTGTTTGTAAAATTTACTCTAATAAGAGATATCATATTAGAACCCTAGATTTATATTATTTTAAGTTAGGCTACACCCTAGGGTAATCCAGGCATGTTGATCTTAGTCTTGAATAATATATAGTCAATATCAAAACTTTTATATATTTTAAGACTCAAATTACTAAAATGAAAATCAATATTTTAAATTTTTATAAAATCATCTTATCAATAAGAACAAGTAACTATCATTATTATAGACAGTCACAATCATAGTTCTATGCAATCGTAATGATCAAACTTCTTTAATTTTTGTGTTTTTGACAAGCCAGTAGGATATCCATGTTTTAGGAAAGTAGAGTAATACAAACTATAGTTAATATTGTGTTTTAGATATAGTTGTAACCTTGATTCTTATTAGGCAATTCATTAGCTAACAAGTAATATTCAGATATAAACCATTTTAAATAAAAAATAAACTTTAAAGTATTATTTTTTAAAAAATTTATAGTAATATGTCATTCGACAACATGAAATCATTGGTTTCATGTAAAATTAACTCTATTCTATCATTTTCATGCAAACATGAATTTTATATTTTATAGAAATTATCACTAGGTTCTTCTCAAGGAGAGAAGGCTTATCATTTGATTTCTAAGCATTTTTGAGTTAAAACTAACATGTTTGCCTTTAGTTTATTGTTAATACCCCTTTTAAGGCTAGTTTTAAGAGTCTTTCTTGGTGTCCATAGGAATTTATGTCCATTTTAGTTTAATTATTGGGATAACTAGATGAGTTTGTCATAGCAATTTATGCTTTCCTAATATGGAAATGTCACTACACGGAATGTGTTTTTCTATGAAGTGTTTATGTTTTTTGGCTAATTGTGGAAACCTTGTACAAACTATGAAGTGGAAAACTCCATCTATCAATATTTATATACCATATTAACTAATAACCCTCTCATACTTGAAACACAGAGTAAGGTACATTTATTTTTAACTACGAAAAGTGACCCTATGGATTTGTAAATAAATAGTGCAAGCATGGAGGTTATAGGTCTTGTGTTTGAATAAATTCCAAAATTGGTGGTGTTCATATATGTTATGATGACAAGATATACATGTTAGCAGAACTGAGAGCCGAATAGAAATTACACACTAAATCTTAATCACACAGTATATAATATTATATTTTCATATATACGATATAATGAGATTGGATATTATATAGCTAGCAAGAAGCATAACCACTTCCGATAAAATAGGAAAGACTTAGCCAATAATAAAACTTGATAAAAATAAACCATACAAGAAAATAGTTCTTGATAATAAAAATAAACTTATATGCTTATAATATGTTTAAAATATTTAAACCTATAAATAATTAATAATGTTATCCTAACATTCACCCCCTTAACATTATTAATTCCTAGCACCCCCTTAGCACAAACATGGAAAAAAAATTCACGCTCTCCATGTAGGCCATCTCCATGGATTCATGGTCTTTGTGGCACCATGGTTTTTCCTTGTAAGATTACCACTAACTTGGAAGTGACAGGAAAATATCTCTTTGCTTACCACCTTCGGTGGTTTATTGGATTACCACAAACACATATGGTTTTATACTATAGGTTGATCACGAACCTAGAGGTGATAGGAGGTCTTAGATATTTTATACACTTTGGTGGTTTATCAGATTTCCACAAACCCTTTTCTAAGAACCAGGTGCTACTTTAGTGCTTTTACTCTCCACAATGTTCTTCATTAGAAGGTACCAAAACTAGAAAATAATGCTTAGTACTTTATTGAAAAACACATTGTATAATGAAAAGCACACCATACACAACATGAAAAAAATACACTAAAAAATTGTCACCATAGTAATCATGCAACCTCATAATAGGTGACTTATGAGAGGACATTGATTGTCCTTCAGCCTCCATGTATCCTCTAGCCTCTAGTAGGTTGTTGCTTATTCAACGGGTTTGGCTTTGAAGCTAAATTGTATATCATTCTTGTTGACAAGAATACTCTCCCCACAGTTTTGACATATTTTTTGACCACACACGGTAACTTAATGCTAATCGCCTTAATATAAAATCTTTTAAAATCAAACTAAAATCTAAACCTCCAAACTATTATTCTGAAATCGTGACACCTTTTTGGGAAATGATTGAATCTTGACCTGTACAAAGTATCGAAGCTACGTGAAATGTAGGAGATGAGAGATTTGGACCGTGACAGTATGAACAGTGGTGGGATATTTTCTGAGTCATCCAGATCGTAGGCTGAGTTACCCAGATGGTACGTTATCTCTTTTGTTGCAAATCACTAATTTCTTTCGAGTGCCAAAGTTTAGTGGTGCAGGTTTGTATGCACGCTAATGTGGATAGTCATCCTCCGCTAAAGAAGTCGCTAATACAGATAATGTATATTCTTCTCTATGGCATCTACCGCTCCTTGGCCGCTCGAACTTCTAGGCAGTGTTGAGTCTGTAACAGATAGAAATGCCATGATTGAAGGCACATCATCTGCAAACTATCTAACATCGATCAATTTACATACGCTTTGGAAGGGTCAACAAGTACATGAATTGTTGGACCAGAAATAGCACCGCACGTAGAAGATACGTAGAAGAGGATGGAAATCCAAACTAAAGCAAAGCTTTATCTACCAAATTCGATTGATAGAATGTGACAAGGTAGGTACATGGTGACATTGAACCAGAAGACTAAAATGGCGGTGATGGATCAAAATGCTTGGAATGGCTAATATAGTAATTCGCTGATTTTCAAAAGATCTGTTTTTGGATGCCGCATCTAATTCTTTGAACTCTCTTCATGAATCGAGGCAATTAAAAAATTTGTAGATGCCCCTCACAATACTCAGACTCCCGTATTGCTCTTCTTATACCAGACTGTTGGCAGAATTGAGAGCCGAATAAAAAGTACACACTAAATCTTAATCACATAGTATATGATATTATATTTTCATATATACGATACAATGTAGATTGGTAGCCAACAAGAAGCATAACAACTTCCTATAAAATAGGAAGGACTTACCCAATAATACAAATGGATAAAAACAAACCTCAGGAGAAAATAGTTCTCGATAATACAAACAACCTAATAAGCTTATAATAGGTTTAAAATATTTAAACTTATAAATAATTAATAATGTTATCCTATCAATACAAAGTGTGTGGATATGGAGTAGTCTAGTTTTATGTTTGATAAAATTTATTATGTGTTGCAACATCAGTCCCAAGGGATTGGAGCACTTATCGATCTATTTGACAAAATGATATCTCTCAATATAATTGATAAAATTATTGTAGATAGAAATCCATTCACAATCAATTAGGATATCAATTAACGATTCAATATCTTCTATGGAAAACTATTTTCCTTTGGGTAAAATAATCTAAGCATGTGTTGTATTTAAAATAAAACTTCAGTAGATACAAGGGATTCCCATGGATATACAATGTCTTATCTAGGAGTGCAAACAACAGGATAGTTTCCCACTATTGAATTATTATAACATCATCAACAACTCTCTCATTTTTTTAGTGATGTTTTTGCATGGAAGAAAAATAATATATCAAAGACATTCTACCTCAAATCTAGGTTCATACATGGATGTATCTCATTCAAAATATCTCGCCCAATCATCAATCCATGCTTAAAAAAATTTAGACATTATATCCTTTATAAATTGGATGGTGTGCCAAAGTGGAGGTAAAATACGCTAAGGTAAAATAATTATTTAATTATCTTTAATCTAAGGTAATAATATGTAAATTTAATAATTTTTTTGGCCATTGTTTGAAGAGTTATATCAATGGATTTCTCATATTATTCTAAACAATGTCAAATTAATTTTTTTACAAAGGGTTTCTTGTAGTATAGTTTTATGGTCTTATAGATTAACAAAAAATATTTGAAGGACTAGAGTTATGGGGAAGACAAAGACTTTGCATTTTCCCTTAATTTAAAAAAAAATTATCCTAGTACTATGGTTCTATCTAAAAACCATGTGTGGTTATATCTCCCAAAAATGCCTCTTACTCTTCAGCATATGCAACTAATCACTAACATTTGAAATGCTTTGGGTAGATTTTTAAAAGATGATAATAATCAAACACATGAAGGTATTTTCACTTATACTTGGATATATGTGTATAGTGATATAATTAAAAGGTTACTAGAAACATTAATACTAAAATATGGAGATCTTACCTGAATATAAATTTTGGACTATGAAAATGTAATGTTTCGATGTCATATTTTTCATCAAAAAGGGAATCTATAAGAATGTTTTTTACACAAATGAGGACACTCAAAGAGGATGAAGGGGTATATAACCAAACCTTAAAGTTGATATCTCTATTATCTAAAATTTATGGATGATAAAAAAAACAAGAGTTAAATGAAATTACTCGCCACAAAGGAAGATAAATATATCAATGAAGAAAAAGAATAGAAAAATAATGAATTAAATCAGTCATCATAGAATTTTGAAGAAATAATTATATGAATAATAATTAACGATGAAACTCCAACATGATTAATTAATAAATTACATTAGTTTGATAATTTGGAATCTAGTAAGGTATTATTTATGGTAGGATATTCAAAACTAAGGCATCTTAACCTACAAATGGTTGTTGTGGGATATTTTCATGGTGGAGACATTGAAGTTAAAAAGGAAAAGGGAAAAGAGGATAGACCAAGGCTCTTACCATATGATGGATTTATTTTAAACTAGGGTAGATGGATAAACTTGTAACTTATGTAGTTCGCTTGTCTTTCGTATTACTTATAGATTGGGCCTTGTGGGTTGTTTGTATGAACCTTGGTCTTAACGATGTATGTATTTACATAATGTAACTTTTTTATATTGAATAAAAGTTCTAATGTTTTATTCAAAAAATATATATTTTTTTAGTATTTTTATTTTTTATCCCTAAGGATATGGACGTGTACAAGTAACTCACACACTACTTCTGAAAACCAACTTTTATTTATTTCAATTTAATTAAATTAAGCATACTTACACAATGTAAATTTTTACATTGATTAATAACAAGTTCACTAAAATTTTACACCTATTCATATTTAAAAACATTTTAAATTCATCTATCATAGATAATACTTTTGGATTAAATATGGATGGTCTAAAAAGTTAGCATCTAGTTTCAAATCTCTAGGTTATAAGCCCACATAAGACAACTTCCCCTAATGTTGTTAAAAGAATTACAATAACTTAGATCAAAAGATATATGTAATTATTTTCATCAAAATAATCCTATGATTTATAAGCCATATAATTTTTGCGATGTGAAAATTAAACATATTTAACATGAATAATATATACAACCATTGAATTAATCACTTTAGTCATAGATTAAATTTTTCACAACTTTGGTGACTTTTATTTAGTGAAACCAATGTGGAGTTACCATAAATATTTGTCATCATTTGTCACCATTTTGGCCAACATATTCAATAGAGACATCTATTGCCATCTTATCTTGATTCAACACTGAGGGAAATGAGGGTCAAGGAGGGTGTTTATACGATGCTTCTTCATAGTCCTTCTATCTAGTCTTACTGAGATCAATGAAATTTTTTAGTGATCTTTATATAGAATATTAATTCCTTTTTAAATTTTTACTTACAATGACTCAACATCCATGTATTCTAGTAATATCGATTAGTTACCATAAGAAGACTTAGTATTTCACTGTACATTGGTGCATGTGTATAGTATCAAAATTTGTAGCCACGACTCATATTTGTGTTTTGTTATCTTTGCATAACTATCACTTATGGAAGGGTATTGGATCATTTACCTAGTCTAATTTTATTTATTTTTGAAGTACATTAGTTAAAATCCCTTTTAGGAATTTTGTTTAATCCTAATTTGGTGTGTACACATAATTTTGACAACCCATTATAGATTGTCTACCCCACACTCTCTCCTATATATTTAATACTGATTACCATAGTGACATTACTGATAAATTTACAAAACCTTCATTCAAAAAGACTAAATACACACTTAATTTCATCAATGACTTTTTGAGGCATACTTCAGTGTATTTTATTAAGTTTAAGTCAAAGATGTTTGATCATTTTTATGACTTCAAGGTAATTATATATAAATGGTTAGGTAAATCCAACAATATTTTATGCACCAACAAATGTGGTGAGTATGTCAGTAATCATTTTGAGTAATTATCTATATAAGATGGGATTGAAAAAATGTAGATTTCCATATAGTCCATAATATAATGGTGTTATAGAGTGCAAGAACACATCTTTGATGGAAATGGCTAATTATATGATAAAATCCAAGTATATTACATATTAGTATTAGTTTGAAACCATAAAATGTGCATGTTATATCCTTAACTATGTTCCTCATAAATAATTAAATGGTGTTACTCCTTTTGAAGCTTAGAGTGATCAAAAACACATAGTGAAGTACTTCTAAGTGCTCAGATCTTCTACTATGGATAAAATTCCCATGAATAAACATAAGATAATGGAACATTATATTCACCCATGCATCTTCATTAGATATCCTAATGGTGTTAAGAGATGCATGATTCTCCATCCCACCAATCATGAGTTATTTGTTGAGAGGAGTGTCAACTTTTAATAGGTTCCTCAAGACTCTATACATGGCACTCCATCCTTTTATTTGGATGTACTCATATTTAATGATAATTTTGATAATTATGAGCCACCTAAGTAGCTTCCTAATGATCCATATACTTATTATATTTTTGATGATGATATTAGTTATGAGGATTCCTCTACTCCTTCTCCTAGAATATCTTTAGAGGATGCGGAAACTCCTCTTGACTATATGACCGCTAGTCTTATTTGGTCAAGGAAAAAACTTCAAAGTATTAGCCAATGGGTAAGATATCCATTAGACATCATGCAAATGTGTTCACAATTTCAAAATGCCTCACATAATTTCATTTCATCTACTTATGATCCATAGTCATTTGATAAGGCATCAAGCACACATGAGTGGGATAGTCATATGGAGTAGGATTATGGTTCCTTGGTAAAGAAAAACAATTGGGATTTAGTCTCCCTTTCTAAATAATTAAAACTTGTTTAATTTAGATGGATATACACAAAAAATAATTGTAGTAGATAGGTTTATATATTTTTTCACATCACATTTGGTAGTAAAGGGTTTTTCTTAGGTACCTATCATTTACTCTAACAAGACGTTCATCCTAGTTTCCAAAATGAACTGAATTTAAGTCACTCTTGCCATCATTGGTATGTTCATCACATTGATATAAAGAGTTAATTTCTTTATAGTTACCTCAAAGAGGAAATATAAATGGGGTAACTATAGAGATTTTTTGAAGATTCCTCCTTATTAAACATAAAAAATCTACATATGGCCTCTAATAAACTCCTTGATCTCAATATGCCAAGATGGATTCCTTTCATCTTTTAGTTGGGTTCAGTATATGCTATTTTGATCTAGATATCTACATTTTATAGAAAAATGATTAACTAATGATCCTGATTCTCAATGTGGATGACATAATCGTCATAGGGAATTCTTTCTCAACCATCACAGTAGTGAAAACTAATTTTTCATATAGGTTCTCAATTAATAACAAGGGTCTATTGCATTACTTTCTCATGATTGAAATTTATCAATATGAATCCAAGATCACTATTGCATAATCCAAGTGTGCTCTTGATTTGATAGCATGGTAGAACATGTATAAATTTAAGTGACATATTAATTTTTTATATGGTGTGAGGCTTAAGGGTTGTTTTTCATCTCCTTTGGTAGATGTTATTTTATATGGACAACTTATTGGTACTATCATCTACCATATGCACACTAGACCTAACATTACATAAGTAGTGGACATGGTATCTATATTTATGCAAGAACCACATGATCTACCCTTAAAAGTATCTAAATACATTCTCCACTATATTACGGGTACTCATAGTTTAAATATTCACTATGGGGTAGGTATCAACAACAACTTTTTTTTATTTATAAGGATTTAGATTTTCTTGGTGATATTTATAATAATAAGTTTACTTTAGGATACAATTTATTCCTTCATTTAGGTTTAATTATTTTTTAAAATAAGAAGTAAAATGATATTAACTTACGTTATACTAAGGTAGAATAAAAAGAGTTGTTAATGTTGCCACTCATGCTATCTAGATTCAGGGGATTCTCACTAAATTTGGAATCTAGAGTCACCTTTTATGAAAACCAAATCATAATCCAGATATGTAGGGATCTGATATTCTACTAGTGGAATAAGCATATCGAGATTCACATGCATTACATTCAAGATCTCATACATGAGAAATTCATTTATCTCTACTAAATCTAGATAATGGACCAAATTGTTAAGATATTCATAAAACCCTTCACTCAGAATAAATATCTTAATTTATGGGCTCTTACTTGTGTTTTATTATCATCATCTTATTTATCCTTTAGGGGATCATGTTTATGTACTTGGGTACCTCAGTAGGCATACGTGTTGGGACTAAACTCTTCTACCCATCTAAACTGTGGTTTTAAAGTGGGGGTTGGGGGGGGGGGCATATTAGTATAGGCATTTTCCCATTATATGGTTTTGACTACATGGTCTAATTAGCTTACTTAGGTGAATAAAAGGTCATTATGGGAAATTTCTTTTAACTCACTTTCTAATTTTGAGTTGAGTTAATTACCTTTTTAGGTGAGTTAATTCCTCACTTTTTATTGTAATTTACTATATGATTTCTATATAATGAATTAATTCTCATTAATGCATATTTTTATTGTGAATATAAGCATCTTCCTCTTGTGAGTTGTTATTTAAATTTCACTACTCCATAAATAATGAACCTTATGCATTCAATCCTATCCAGTTCATCTTTAATTGTGGACCAATTCAATAGAAGGAATATGAACAAGAAAAGGTTTAAATGAGTATTTTGAGTTTAAGATTAATAACACTAAGAGATTCATCCTTTGAATTTTATGTGTTAATATATAATGTCCTTTGAAATGTATTTCTTGAGCAATGTCAAATTTATATGCACTAACAACAAAGATATTATCCATATCATTAATATATTTATTGTATTTGGTTTAGTGGATAGATTTATTCAATACAATGTTATATTAGTATGTTTTTTCTATTTCTCTCCTCACAGTCATTACTATTATGCTTATACTATAAAAGGTTATCTAGGACTGTGGATATATCCATTCTTAGATTAAAATTTTATATGTTTGTATGTAGTTACAACCAATATAATTATTCTTAATTTATATAATTTTAATTGATATTTTTATTATATTGTATTTAGGTTTTCTTAGGTCATTTATAACTTACAAGTCATTTCCTTATAATATTGTTAATACTCCATTTTAACAAGAAGCAATTACTTATAGCCAATGACATCTGCCCTAATTTTTAGTATGATTATTTTATATGTATGCAATTTATATTATTATCCTCTATTTCTCATATATTATATGACATTTATACTATCGAACAAAATTTCCATCATACATTTTATTCAATCCGATGTGAATCTTATCTCACCACTAGTTGGAACATTTTCACATTTTTTTCATTTTTTCATAATTTTTAAATGATGTGTCCTCTTATTATTTTCATAATGATCCTCACACATATTTTTCATGGGGTTTCAATTTATTCCTTCCATATTTATCATTCAATTTAACTCACCATGGTGAAATATTTCTTTACCAAAATCAAACATTACATTTTATATGCATAAAGATCACATAGATATAGATATTCCCATTTATGATGATCCTCACATCAAATAGGATCTTAAAAAAGATACTTATAGTTACATATAATATCCCCATGATGATTTTAATATTTATGATGATCGTATCATAATACGTCATCCTACCAATTTCAACATTGATCTGATGCAAAAATATCATTTACTTGATTTTACCCTTCCAAACATTTGTTAAATAGTCAAAAATCACTAATAAGAAAGGTGAAGTAGTTCACCTTCCTATTTACAACACTTATGAAATGGAAAAAAACAAATTATATTAATTTCCCTACTTAGATAGATCTATAAAAAAATGCTCCATAAAAATTAAACAAGATTTTCACGACCAATCCTATACAAAATATTCCCAAGACACCTAAAAAATATTGATACATTATCGTGCATGCCGTAATTATGTTTATGATAAAAATTACACACAATAAAAAATTTGAGGTAATAATGATTTTAATCTCAAATTTAAATGCTATCTTTATATGTCTCAAATATTGGGCCACCTTTCCATGACCATCCTTATCTTCATTCATATGATAGGGCATATTATGATGCCCATCATTCTCCTATTTTATTCTTTTATTCAATTTAAAATTCCCACCCTGGCCTTAACAAGCACTTTTAAGTCATATTATGACACCCATCCTCATCCTCCAAGAAACTTTAATTTATATTGTAATATGTACCTTTCCTTAAACATCTCACCCTCACAATGAATTAGTTATAAATGATTTTGCAGACATTAAGGAAAAAAGAATATAACATCAAAAAAAATTATAATACACATAATGTAATTTTAGGAATTTAAAGTTTTAGACCTATGTTTTTAATTTCTTTTATCATACTTTATCTAAACACATAGGTTCAACCTTCACCTATTGGATAATACCTATTAAATATGACCACTTCTCACCTCCTACCTCACTGATTACTATATTTAATTTTACATGTTTAATGTTACATAATTTCTTATACCATGATATTTAATTATATATATTAACCTTCTTAAAATAATAACTTTCCACCTATTTATTTTACTTAAATGTTACAAATGTTCCTAATTATTTGACATATTTAGTTTCATAATAGCTCTTATTTTTATTTGACCATTGCACATTTCCACATTTATTCATAAACTTTAGTTTATTAACACATACTAGGTTTACTCATCTATTAAACTTGTTCTAATTTATTTGATATATTTACTTTGATGCACCTCTTGGTGTTTTTGTGCCATAACACCCATTCCCAATTCTTCGGTAGTTTCCATTTGTTAAAAATAATTGTGGTAATCTTCCATTGCACATATTCTTAGGTCCTTTGTATTATAATAATTGCATGTATTTATTTATTTTAGACACTAATAACATTCTCAATTATTTAGTATGCTCAATTTCATTTAACCTTATATTAATAACCATTTGTGCCTCATAATATTATCCTACTTATGTTTCACACCTCTTTTTTTTTAGTTTATGAGTTACACGGAGCTTGCGGAATACAAATATAACCTCCAAATAGATGCCCATTTCTTATATCTACACATCCAAATTTTATCTCACTCTATATTTATCTCTGTTAGAATATCCTCTTTTTTGACATATTATTGTCTTATTATTTTACTTATTTGAGCTCTTATACCATCCTTTCATACATTCAATTTTGACATCTCATTACAACATTGGGCACCTTCCACATAATACAAAGTTAATATCCTTTTACTTTTCATGTATATAGACTTTATGTTATGATCCTTATACTTCAATTTTGAGCTAAATATTTATGTTTATAGTGTTGGTTTATCTAAAGACATTGATATTTAGAACTGTAAGTCTCTCGAGACTGATTAGAGTGTCTTGATTCTAATAAAAAACACTTTTCACCTTTCCATCTTTTTTTTGACTTTCCTTCATTTTTTCCTTATTATACATACATTTATCCAAATATTTATTGTAGTGTGAGTGTGTGTGTGTGTGTATGTGTGTGTGTGTGTGTGTGTGTGTGTGTGTGTGTGTGTGTGTGTGTGTGTGTGTGTGTGTGTGTGTGTGTGTGTGTGTGTGTGTGTGTGTGTGTGTGTGTGTGTGTGTGTGTGTGTGTGTGTGTGTGTGTGTGTGTGTGTGTGTGTGTGTGTGTGTGTGTGTGTGTGTGTGTTTGTTTGTTTAATTATCCATATTTTTCATATATGTTATCATTATTATAGGTATTAGTGTTATGAGATTCCTCTTGTAGCTTGGAATGATTAAATAGAAGTTACATTTATTAGATATTCACTTATATTTATAGGATTTATCTTAGTTATATTTAGTAACTTTGATTTTTATTAAAAAAATTTAAGGCATTTAATCATGTTTTTCTCTTATACAATTTCATATATCATGTTTTTCTCTTACGTACTTTCATATCTCTTTTCCCTTTTTAATGTCATCTTGTCTTGTTTATATAGTTCCTTATCTAACTTATGTTTTACTATCGTTCATCATATTTTTATCCCTGGGTCTTCTAGATTAGTTTTAACTTTATTTCAATGTTATTTGATACCCTATATCCATATGTATTCTATATATGATTTTTTTCCTTAAATTACTTGGTCAAAATTTACCCTTATCATCTCTACATACTGAATATTTCTTTCAGCTCTTATCCTTCTTGGTTATCTTAGTACCAATTAACACTTATCATATAAGCTTACAAATTTTTCCATTGCTCTATAAATATTTTATGAGTTATATACCTTTACATATCTTTATTCCAAGTTTATGCACACATTTATTTTAATTTTTATTAGTATTGTGTCATTGGGGTTACCATATGCAATATCGATGCGTATAACAGACATATTGGTTTATCTACACTAAATCACCAATTAATGTTATATTATTATGATAGTAATGAGATTTTGAACATATATATTTTAATTTATAAAAATATATTTTTCATAACTCTTTAATGCATAAAACTTATAAAGTGCATATCTTAAATAGTGGACCAAAAGAAAGGCTATGTCAAGCTACTGTTGTTTTATGAAAAATGTCCATATTATCCCATTATTCTTTTATATGATCATTTTAATGCCTTTAGATATATTTAAAATAATCTAAGTCTATTTTCCATTCATTAATTTATCTCCAATTAGATTAAATAATCACTCAAACTAAATAAATAATATTGATTATAATTTTATAAATAATTCCTTTTATTTAATCTAAATTGACATGGTCAATATGGCATGTTGCTTGTCTGAATCCTTTTTATACTAAATTAACTTGGTCGATATTTTTTTCCCTAAAAAAATAAAACATTATTAAATTCATGTTTTTATTATTTTTACTAGATGAACATGGCTGACTTAGTACCTACTCCATTCAAGATTCATTATTTTGAATCAATTAAAATTGATTCTACAAGTATTTGACCAATCAAAATTTTAGGAGTTTGATAATTATTTATAGGGTTATTGAATTTAATATTGATAATATATTTTTCAACAATCACAATCTCTAGTTTTTAATGTAAAATATACTATTCTCTTAGTATATAAGAACAATAAGGAGATAATATGATACTCTTGTGGAGGATAAGTAGGTCATTGAGGCCTAATAGATGGAAGCTAAACCAAAGAGGTTCCCCTTAATTCTGAGTATAAAATGAAATAAAATTTGAAATTCACCCTTAAATTACCTTTTGATATATTACCTATAACATATATTACAAAATGATACTAGAACTGAGGTAGAGATTGACATGGAGGAAATTACAATCAAGTGTAATTTTCCCTATCCCTAATCTATTTATATTATTCAACTTAGTAGATAAATATATATTTTCACATTGATAATGTAGTATATTATTATTAATTTTATCATCTCATATACTATCCAAGTGCTTATACTATTGTATATTCTCTAAATCTATTAATATATAAATTATTATATTTTTTAATCCATTATGAGGTTAGTTATTGAAACCTTTATATGTAGTTAAATTACCTATATTCATTTTCAATTTACTTATTATTAATATATACTATATTTTTTCCAATATATGTTATCCTTAATCATGAGTTATTTTTGTGTTCTTTCCTTATCATATCATTGATACCTATATTTTTAACAACACCTCTTGCTTATATCCTCCATCTTGGTTTTTAACACATTCCGTTTTTTGCATGATGGTGTTACTATGGTTTCATCTCTTTCCTATATTCTAATATATTTGTATTTTTATCATATTTTCCATAATAATATATGCACTTAATTTATTATTTATCTTTCCATGTTGTTTTATCGATTATTTTTACCTATGTTTGATGATTTGTTCCCTCAATTTGAAATCAATATTTATAAAATGGTTATAGACTTTACAATCATAAACTTAGAAGTCTTGGTTGAACAATATTTAAAGAACAAACAAATAATAATGCTATCTCTGAGAAGAGATATTTTATTGCTCAAAATTGTAGATACAACATATGCCTATCTCTAGGAAGATGTCTATTTTCTTTTCTAGGTTACATATCTATTTATACCTATTTTTAAAGGAAGGCAGGGGATGTGAAAGATCACCAATCTCAAGGGAGATGAAATGGTTCGACTTCCATGAATTAAAACCACACAAAATTTGAGAAATTACTATTTTTACATTACATTACTAAAATTGAATTTTTGGGCACTTCCATTTGATATTCAGGGGTCAAAACTGATTGACCAAAGCTATGTGCCATGTCCTAATTTTACCCTCATTCTTAGCTTTCCAATGGTTCAAACAGAGCTATGGTGAAAAAATTATGGCTCTTGGAAGTTTTACCACTAATTAGGGTAGGACCATCACCCAAATTATCACTTGAAGTGTTAAACAGGTCATCACCTAAAGTGTTGTATAGATTATTCATCCCTCTTTGAGAAGTAATGGTCCCCATTATTTCAAGAGTTGTAATCAAGTGTGGAAGTTATGTCTTGATCTGATTCTCTATGAGCCACTCACCTTGGTGGCTAATCTTGCCTCTCTTGACCACTGGAGAAAAAATATGTGGATCAATCCCACCAATGTCCAATTGTTATACTAAAAATGAAGTGTTTAATAGATGTGGATGATATGGAATGGATACATCATTTGGTGGCATGGGTTATAACCTGGCATATACTTGGAATGAAATATGTTTTATGGAGTTGTACAGGGCCCAGTTGTTCACCAATTCTATTTGACCATCAGTCTATGGATGGAAGGCCATGAACTTCCTCAGATTGGTATCCATTTTATTCTATTTTTATGTTGATTGTGTATTAAAGACTGCAACATTGACCCTTTTGGATTTTTATGGCTTTACCACCATGACAATGAATTTCTTGGCACTAATCAAGGAGACTTATGTGGAAGGTGGTACCTCAAGTATCATGTGGTACCACATTCCAAGAGTGAGGGTGATCTTTTAGGTTCTTGTTTCATAAATACCATGTCAATCATATATAAATGGCTAACCAAGGAGTACATCGTAATCATCCAAATTGACCACATCACACAAGACCTCATCTTACAAAGGTTTTATTGCATATGAAAGAAGACACTAGTGGATGACATAAAGGTTTCTCCTTGGACTCAACCATCAAATACTAAATGGATTTAGTGAGCTTTCATGGATAGATTTGGACATTTCATAACATTAGTAGAGATTAAAATATTTTGACTCCCACTATCAAGAATGAAATGCAGAGGCTTACCTTTCACCCATAACTTAGATTGAAACAACATTTCCTTGTAATCTAGCCTTTCCTTATGGTTTTTTGATGAAGTAATGATGGCATCAGGCTCAACATCTATAGTACCCTCTTCATCTTCTTTGACTAGAGGGTGTGAATGAGGTAGCATAGTAGATGTTGAGGATTGTGACTTAGAAAGTAGGGACTTGATGGCTCGACATTCTTCTTTGGAGTGAGTTCCACTTTTATGGTAATTTCACCATTTCCCACTCTTTCAATTTTTGGGTTTCTTATCTTGGAATTCCCTTTTCCATTTCAAAGGCCGACTCTTCATATTTTTTCTTTCATGCTTCTGCTCAATCTTCATCATGAACTTTTATACTTCACCGAGGGTTTCCAAATTGAAAAGTTCCATTTCCCCCTATTTGTACGATTGTAACCCACCATGGTATTTGAGAATCTTATGTTTCTCACTTTCTTGGATAACCAATCTCACAGACAAAGATTGAAAAATGTCAATGTAATCTTAAACAGACTATTCCATACCTTAGTAAAGTTGATTCCACTATATATACAGATCATCATATGCTCTAATGGGGTACTATTCTTGCTTTACATATTCCATGAAATCATTCTAGGTAGGTTATACCTCAAGGCCAATATAATCTATATTTATCCTCTTTTTTTACACTTCCCACAAATTTTTTACAGGTAATGATGCTTTCAAAAGAGCGAAAGTGATCTTGTCTTCATCTATGAATTTTTTTACAAAAAAATTGGAAGACAATTGATTTAAGTAATTTTTTACTACATCAACATTGATTTTGACTTCAAATATAATGATATCAAAAATTCACCTAAACTTTGAAGGGTGTTTGGGCACTGAAAAGATGTGAGGGTGCAAATGAGGACCCAAAATTTTCCATCAAGATTTGTTGGAGAATTTGGGTGAATTATTGTAGCATCTACCCTTGCTACTGTTGGAGGGTTTCATTCACCATTTCCTTCAAAGGATTAGATGTCTTGGTGTTATCCACCATTTGAGGTCATTATGAGTGAACAAGTGAATAGTTTGCTACATCTTATATTTTCCACCCAAGCTTCCTATAGTCTAACCTCATCCTTAGGATGATACACTCTTAAGACAAAATGCCCTGATACCATTGATCCAAAACTCAAAATTATTAGTTGGAGGATATTTCAAGAAAAAATGAATAATAATTCTATCTCTGAGAAGAGATGTTTTATTACTCAAAATTGTAGATACAACATATGCCTATCTCTGGGAAGAGATGTCTATTTTCCTTTTTAAGTTACATATCTATTTATGCCTATTTTATGAAGGTATGATGAGGATGTGAAAGTTATCCAATCTCAACAAAGATGAAATGGTTTGACTTCCATGAATTACAACACAAAATTTGAGAAATTACTATTTTTAAAAACTTACTATTTTAGATTGCACTACTAAAATTAAAATTTTGGGCACTTTCATTTGGTTTTCATGGGTCAAAACACACTAATTAGATCTCTATGCCATCTCACAAGGTTCCCCTAAATTTTAACTTTCCAATGGTTGAAACAGGGAGTCAAAGGGAGATATAGTGCAAAAGTTATGGCTCCCAGAAGTTCTACCACCAATTGGGGTTGGACCATCAACCGAATTATCACTTGAAGTGTTACCCAGATCATCACCTAAAATGTTTTCTAAATCACTTTAAATTATCTACATTTAGATAAAATATATTTTTAGACTATAATTGGTAGTGTTATTTAGTTATTAAGGTCATATATGGTTCATGATGAGGCTACATGGTGCATATATTAGCATTAAGGACACCAAAGATTACCATATATGTTTGTGTGATATAAGATAATATAGCCATGAGGACTGTTTGAATTATAAGTTACATCCTAATATAATTAAAGGATAGACAATGTACTATTAAAATGACACATGATTCAACACCAATATTAGTGCTATTGATATCTCATGTCCATGTGTACATTGGACTCACCTTGACTTATATGTCATTTTAATAATTAATTTCTTAGGATTTTTCAAGTATATGGATGGATGGAAATTTGGAACATAGTTTAAAGGTATATGACATCCATAGGGAGGCCATGTATATCACTTTGAATATGGTGCACTATTTTCCTTTTAATTATGTCAAATTATCCATTCTATTCACCCATGAGGGTTTATATTATGTTTTAATGAGTGTTGAAGTTTTTTTATGTGTTTGACTATGAATTTAGGATTGCATTCTAGGTCAATTTAATATAATAAATATGGATGTATTTTTGGGAGACCAAGGATAAGAATTATAAACTAATAATGTGACTCATCTATTATCAATGGTCACATACAATATCATTTATACATTGAAGAGGCTCAAGTCTTTATGACATAGGATGAAATTTTATTGGTTTCATGATGTCCATTTATTATTTAGTATAATTATTTCAATTTTTAAGGGATGTTAGTATTATTAACTTAGTTTAATAATTTTTAAATCAATAAAATAACAACACCAATAGGATGAGAATGTGGAATATCATAATTTCACCTAAAATAAAATCTTTCTTATGGTTATTTATCCATTGTAAGATACTAACCACATAGTCTCTAGAAGAGAGTATTGGTGGGGCACAATATATTTTCCAATTATCATAATAATGTTGAATCTACGCATCACCTCTACTCTCATTGAATGTATGACCATTCCATATAGAAAAGAACATCAATCCAATATGGTAAGAAACATCCTAACCTAGACTCCATGCTAGCATCATTTTACAAATAGGCAAGGCTATTAAAGTGGGATTCCATTATTAAAAACAATGCATCATGTTACCACTAGCTTCATTTTATGGAATGTGTGGAGAGAGCATAATGTGAACATTTTTTAAAAAAATAGTCAATTTTCAAGAATAGGTTTAGTCAATCTTTGCACTTAGTCAATCTTAGTTATTAAATAGATATAATCTCAAATCAAGGTTACAGTCTTGGTCAATCAACCAAAACCATAATAAAATTCATTTACTAGGATGACATAATGTCATCTAAATGAAGTATTTAATACCCATTTCCATTATTGTTTAACTTGGATCTCAGTTGGCCCATACAACTAGAAATTCATTGAAAATATTCTTAGTGATAAACCTTGATATTTATGATATCATTGTGCAACTAACTAGAAACTAGAAACTATATTCAATTTTAACACATATAGTGCATTTGATTAAGAGTATGGGTATCAAACATATTAAACATAAAAATATAACCATAATCATGTGGTAGGTATGATGGATAATGAAACATTCAAACCACATCAAAAAATTCATATCTATTCCTTAAAGCAATAATGCCCTAAATTTTTCAGGTGCGAGGAGGACTTAGAGACACTGATCAACCAACACATCATATTATGAGTCGAAACATAACAAATCATAATATTACATTGACTATAAATGTAGGTCACATTGACTCCATGCATTACTATGTGTAGGGATGCTATGATAGTATACGCAATTGCACAATTCAATTAATTGTCTATTTTGTTGGGATCATTATAATTTTTTCAAAGATTGTAAATTAATAATTGATGTAAAACAAACTTTCACTTTCAAAGGTCCAAAGTTTTAGTGTAGATGGGTTTAGAGCCCCATTATATGTAAATGGAGGTATATTTTTATCCTCCAAAGCCTTGGCACATGTAAGACAACTAAGATCTCAAAGTGGCCCCATTATGATAAGAAAAAAAATCACCAAACATAAAAAACAAAATTGTTTCAAATACATATCCTTTAATATGAAATTGGTTAAATAGTTGAGAACATTAAAATTAGACAAAATAGATATAACTAAAGATCCCTCATGTAACTCCCAATCTATCAGAAGAGTTTTAAATGAGTAGAATGATAATATGGCTAAATTACAATCTTCAAAGGATATAAGTGGGATGTATCAAAGTAATACTTATTATCAAACTGTAATTTCAAAATTATTTCTCAAGTCAATTAATGTTGGTTGATACTTCACAATAGACACATATAATATAAACTACCATTAAACCTTTGAATAACTCCATTCTCAAAGCTTATGGGACAACAAGAACCCACATAGTAACAAAATGCTGATGCCAATATCAAATAAGGAAATCAAAATGGATGTTAAATAAGAAAATTAAAAGTAGATAGATACCTTATGTATAAAAAATATCGATGGTAAAAAGTCTAATTTAGATGTACTATGGAAACCAGGAAAGGAATTAGAGGAAGAATAACAATCACAATCAATAAATGTAATAGTGATGTAGAGTGAGAAGGAGAACTCTGTATCTCAATTTATATCATGAATATTTTAAACTACAATACAAGGGGTTTAGTCATCAAGCCCTAAAAAAATGTTTTTAGAGGGATGATTCATAATAATCACCCAAATATGGAAATTGTCTGACAAATAAAACTTAAAAATAGAGGAAATGAGAAATGCAAACACTAGGCTTTGAAAGGGTTATGATGTAGGAAGTTTGGCTACCACATGTAACTCTAGAGGTGTTGGAATTTTAAGAAATCCAAAAAAAATCCATGAAGTCAATATAATAGGATCTTTAGGTATTCTATCCATGTAATGTTTTTGGAAATGAAATGGTTCCTTTTGTTATAGTAATTTTTAATTTTTCCTTTTAATTTAATGATTTAATAGAAACTTAACAAAATGTATGGTTTATGAATAATAACTAAAGATATGGTGATGGTTTTGAATCACTTGAATCAAGTGACTGAGGGAATTTCCTTTTTTTTTAAGAATAACCTACACACAAATAAACAACTTAGACAAAAATAGGTTAATACATAGATGGATAGGTTCCCTGGTTAGGAACTAGTCTCATGTGGATGTTAGATCACTATTTTTACAATCAATTGAATAATATAAATAACCAAAATATAGATCATGGTAAATATATTTAACAATATAAATTCATACAAATTATTTTAGATGGATGAATATGATAAACAAGATAAATAGATGCAGATGATCAAGATTAATAGATATAGAAATTTTGATTAAAGTAATTTTAGTTATTAGAAAAAAATTATATTGTTTAATATAATGCAAGGATCGATGTTAATCCTATATAATTGGTGTTGATATAGATGAATCATGCTAATTTATATGAATCGGTGTTGATTTTGTTAAAACTGCATAATTTAATAAAGAAAAACCTAAAGGATGGTTGACGATAGTATCAATGGGATTTATAAGGATTGAGGATCATTCATGACCTTATAACAAAAATATAGAAATTAAATAAATAGGATTAAAATTTCTGAAAGATACCCCTAAAACACATTTTTTTGGATTTAGTTGCACATTGAATTTTCATAAACATTCAAATATTTGTTGTAAATTTGTTGTGTGATCTTATTGATGTTTAGATTTTTAAAGTATAAACTTACCTTATAAATTATTTGGGTTGATGATAGTAGATGGGATAAATTGATCCTTCACCTCTTGGAGGATATCTGAAACTATAGAATGTAACGCTTGTCACTATCAAGAAATTAGGTATACATTTGTAATTTTCTTAAAAGAATTTTATTATGCCTTTTAAACCAAATTCATTGTATTTAAACCAAAGGTCTAGCTGCATATTTAAGGATTGGTGCTAATTCAGAGAATTGATGATGATTGTCGAATAATCATCATTGATTCTATCTTTTTAGGCTTAGTTAAGATTTGACTGTTTTCAAACATGTGTTAAGCTAAGAAAGTAACTTAAATATGTTTCATGGGTTTTGGATAGGAATAAGTTTATTAAAGATATTATTTGCATTGTTATAATTGGTTTTGTTTATATATTTAGGATTATGGGTGATTAAGACAATTACAGTTGTAATTAATAAAATTAATTACCATACATGAATATGTTATTATATATATAATATAAACATTTATGTATAATTTTCCATTTCTATACAAATGTAAACTTATACTTTAAGTTCTATTTTAGGTGTATACTTTCGGGATATTTGAGAGGGGTTTCAAACCTCTAAGATTTAGTGGTGAGGTATTTGTTTGAAGGATTGCAATGGAGATATTAGATGTTGAGGATAGTGGCTAAACGTGTATAGATTGGTGGAAGTGTCATAGGTATGGAAAATACTAGGTTTTGTAAGGGGGTTGTTGGTGGTATATGTGACACAGGTTATGAAGTAATAGTGTTATAGGATTGAATGGTAGTTTTGGAAGGGTTGAATGTTGTTTGGGGTGGTTAATTTGTTTTAAAATTAGTGAAATAAACAAGGCTACTACTATTTATCGGTGTTGGAATAGTGTTGGTTTTATTTTTTTGCATGAG
>JARHVA010007510.1:600000-662500 GCA_037957365.1 Torreya grandis
AAAAGATTGGATTTAGACTATAGATGAGATATGCCTAGTGCAAGATATAGAAATTAATTTAATAAGTTTCATTTAGGGAAGATAAATGTACAATTCACTAACAATGTTATGCCACCGAGAAACAAAGTTGATAACAGATTCATCTTCAAATTATCATATATCATATAAGATAGTGATGGATATTTTTATTTTGATGTTTATCAAAAAGTGATCTAGGATAAACTAAACTAATTGACTAAAGGAAAACAAAGAGTGTTGGGTAATGGAGCTATACCAATCCAAAGATGTTCCAACTAATGATACTGGGAAAGTTCCTAAGAGGAGGGTATCATCATGGGATTTGAGGTAACACACATGTCTAAACTCCCTAAGGTATTGCTAGGGATCTTCCTTGTTTTAGAATTTTGTAAATTTAGGTAGTTTCCATTACACAAGATATGGTCAGAGGATATGGTCAAATGGGGACTACTAGGTTTATAGGATCCTTGAAGATTTGTTCATAAGATAGTATACATTTATTTCAAGTGGTTGAAACTTCTAGATGGGACATTCTACCAATGAGTATGTGAAGGATGTCTAATTAGGAATAATATGGGGGAAGACCACTTAGGATGTTAGTAGGGTTATAATTCTATTAACGATGTTGTTGAGGAAGTAATGACATGGGAAGTGATTGAGTTAAGTTATAACCAATGCTTGTGGTGTTGATTGATGGAGTTGAGGTACCATAGGTCTGATACTTAGAGGGTATGTATTATTAATAGGATGGATTGAAATATGATACATATTGATATTATGCAGTTATTTATCGAGAAGATTGTAGTGGTGGCATTAGATGTTGAGGACTACTGGCCACATATATCTGGATTGGTGAGATTATCATAGGTATGGAAAATTCTATGTTTTTTAAGTGGGTTATTCGTCGTATATGTGACACAAGTTGTGAAGTAATAATTTTATGGGTTTGAATGGTAGTTTTGGAAGGGTTTAATGTTATTTGGGGTGTTTGGCTTATTTTAACATTAGTGGTAGAAATAAGGGGACTACAAGTTATCGGTGTTGGTATTCTGTTGGTGTTTTTTCTTGCATGAGGACTAGTTAGTGGTGGTGGTGTTTGAGGGTCTATGCTTGAAAACATATCCATTGATTGTTTATTTTATCCTTCTATGGGTGGGATATGTCTGAATAGATTAGATTCAAGAATGGGATAAATAGAGATATGTCTTGATCATGATGTAAAATAAGGGTTAAGGGCTATTGGGTTACTATCTGAAATGCTAGCAAACTAAGGTCACCCTACAAATAGAATTTTGGAGGACTATCTTAGATGGATTTAGGAGATGTAAGGGGCTTAATGAATATTCCATTGAGGAAAATGAATGCCAAGAAAAATAAACGTACAAAGCACAATAAAAACAAGAATAATATATTTTTTAATTTATTTCACTTTTAGTGGAAAAGAAAGGAACACAAACCACAAGAAAAACTAAAATATTTTACTTTTTAAACATTAAGTTTGATAAAACATTTTAAAAAAAAGGTTATCGAAGGTCCTAAAAAATGGCAATCTAGAGATGGTTTTAGGTTTGTTTAGGCTCAAAAGATCTATGTACTAGAAACAATAGGTGTCTTGCTATTAGATCCTACTCCCTCGCTTCACACACCACAACCTAGTGGTGTCGGGTGATTTGCCAATATATATCAACTAACTAGTGTTTATACTCAGTGTATTGAGTTGGTTCTCCCCTTGGTGATGAAATCCAAGTTGGATAGCCAAGAAGAAGGTTACTAATAGGTGATGAAATCCTAGTCAGTTCCATTATGTCAGTGTTTGATGAGTTTATTATGTAAATGGTTCCGTATGTGTGTGACATAAGTGATTTATATGATAATTTAACACATCTAGATTATTCTATATGAATTACCTATGTAAGTAAAAATCAATGTAGTTATTTTTAATCTTTAAAAAGCAAATTAAAAATGATTTTAGATTTTATTTTGAATGAGGAAAAAAACCAAGAGAAAAGGAGAAGAATGGATAAATTTACAATGAATTATATTTTGAAAAATGAGATATTAGTGGTCCCACTAGGCATGCTAGAATGTTACAATAGTTTTTAATTTTTCTTTTTAATTTAATAATCTACTAAACACTTAATAAAATATAGGGTTTATGAAGAATACCTAGATATATGCAGATGGTTGCACACCACATGAATCCAATTACTAAGGGAAATTATTTTTGGCTTTGAAGAATAACATGTACACAAATAAATAACTTAGACAGAAAAAGGTTAATAGATAGATGTGTGAGATACCTAGTTAGGAACTAGTCTTGAGAAGTTGTGAACTTCTTCAAGTGGATGCTAGCTTATTATTTTCACAATCAAGTGGATAATACTGATAACCAAAATATATATCATGATAAATATATTTAACAAGATAAATGAATACATATTATTTTAAATAGATGGATAAAATAAACAAGATAAATAGATGTAGATGATCAAAATTTAATAGATATAAATATTTTGATTAAGATTAATTTAAGTTATTAAAACAAGCTCAGGTTATAAAAGAGAATGTAGGGATCGATGTTGATCCTATAGAATCAAAATTGATTCAGATGAATCAGTGTTGATTCTGTTAAAACTACACAATGTTTTAAATAGAAACTTAAAGGATGGGTGAGGATAATATTAGTGGGATTTAGGAAGATTTAGGATTGTTCAAGACATTCTAACAAAAATTTAGAAAGGAAATGAATAGAATATAATATTAAATAAAAACACAATGTAATAATCTTAACTTACAAACGACTTCAGATGGTGATAGCAGATGGAGGATAAATTAATCCTTTGCCTCTTGGTGGATATCTAAAACTATAGAATGCAATGCTCACCTGCAAGGATTCGGGTATATGTCTGTAGTTATCTTAAGAGAATTCCGGCAGCCTTTTGGATCCAAATTCGTGGTCCCTAAACCCAAGGTCTCGTTGTGTATTCAAGGGTCAATGCCAATTGGAGGAATAGATACCAATCATAGGAGAATCGTCACCGATTCTCCCTTTTTAGGCTTAGGTGAGATTCGATTGTTTTCAGTCATGTGCTTAGCTTGATAAATATAACTTAAAGTTGTTGCATGGGTTTTGGATGGGAATTAATTTGTTAAGGATATTATTTACTTTGTCATAATGGATTTTGATTAGATATTTAGGATTATGGATAGTTAAGAGAATTACAATGGTAATTAATAAAATTAATTATTATGGGGGAATATGATAGTATATACATAAAATACACATTTAAGTATAAGCTTATATTTATATATAGACATTTACATCAGTAAATGTCTATATATAAATGTAAATTTATACTTTAAGTTATATTTTATGTATACTTTCAGAATGATTGAGATGGGTTTCAGACCTTTAGGAATTATGATGTAAATTATAGGTTTTGGAGGATTCTACCACATTTCAAATTTACCCTGTTTCAGGATTTGAGGATACTAAACTTAGCCATAATGCACATGTCATAAGAAACTTATACTAAATAATTCTAGTGTTTACAATTGTTTTATATTTATAGGAGTTTATGCACCCACTGAAAATGGAAGGAAAATGGCACAATGGGAAGCCTTAAAATGCCTAAGAAATGAAATGCAGGATATCCCTTGGATAGTGGTGGGTGACTTGAATGCCATTTTGTCTCTGACTGAAAAAGGGGATGGTAATAAGTTCTTGGCTAACCCCAATTATTTATTTCAAATCTGGGTACTTCTATTATAACCTCTATCCTGCTGGGAAAACACAAAGTCATTGGGAGCCCTATCTTGCGTTGGAGATATGGGGGGCGCTGGGCACAAGGAGACTTAGCTTGAGAATACTGTTTAATATTGATAGAAGGATAGAATAGGCTCCTAACATACCTGAGAGATCCCTTCAATCAGCTATAGGTGCTGCATTTCACGAATACGGTGTGAAGGTTACTCCTCATTAAAAAAACAACGTGAAACCTTGGAAAATGATGCTGCAAATGGATAATCCTCTTTTCAGATTTCAAGATCTCTAAAGGGTTGAGAGTCTATATTTTCTGGTAACTAATGATAGTAAGTTCCGTCCGGATGGCTTCCAGATGTTTTGGGAACACTCTCCTAGTCTTTCAATCATACGTGTAAATTATATCGTTGAAAAATGATTTAATCTAATAAACGAATTTTGGTCTATGAAATATTTTGAACATCTTACAAGTACAAAAACATTGTGTAGTTCTATGATCTATCACCAAAGTACTTCGTCAGAAATATATATTTCAAACTTCGTACTTTTCCCAGACAAAATTTTTAATCCCTGAAGCGCGCCATTTTGCCATACCAATTACGTAGCGGGCTCTGTACTTTTCAGTACTGTTGCCAAAAAAATCAGGGAATTTAAATTTAAAAAGCATAGTTTAAGAAAATAAAATAGGGACCTTCCATTGGGATTCACGGTTGCCCTTTAATTTTTCATAGATGAGGATTCATTGTTAAACATTACATTAAGCACATAATATTTTGTTCTTATTTGAAAGATATAATCAAATTTCAGTGTTTCTAATTTATAGGTTTGTTTTTTACATAACATTATATAAACAAATTTCAGATGGTTTTACATAACCTTATATAACCAAATTTCAGATGGTTTTACATAACATTATATAAACAATTTTCAGATGGTTTAGATTATTTTAGTTTATTAGGTTATTATTATACTCCAAATTTATTTGAAAATGAAATAATATTTTTTATAAAACAAATTAAAACAATTCAAATTCAATGATTTTAAATATAAATATACATAATATGAATTCAAATACATTTTTCCAAATATCACTATCAATTATTTAATTAAAATTTATATTTCTCAATTAAAAGTATGTGTAGTTTTCAACAATCTTTAGTTACGAGTCCATTCAAATTTGAAAGCACTAATATGTTTTTTAATTGAATTCAATAATCAATAACTATAAATATTTCATTTTTTTTACATAAAATAAGGTTGGTTGAACTTATTTATAGAAGCATTGATATGCTCTTATTCTTCAAATACATCAGATATACCAAATATTTTTTCAATTGCTTTGTGCAAATGGTTTTGTTATATGTGTAAAGTGAATCATTGTCCATGTACTTATAGAGAGAATGGTATAAATTTTGATGAAAAAACACATTTTATAATTTAATTCAGCAATTAATATGAGAATTGAGATTCCCTAATTGTTATGGAAATCTTGGCATTGAACCCTAATCATTATGAAAACCCTATGACAACAATGACTAGATCAATGATGGTAATAAGTTCAGCATCAGATAGATCTGGTAGGTTGTCAATGGATTGAAGGGCAACTAGTTCTTCAGACTTAGGGGACACTGCCATATGCTATAGGGGAAACTTTATTCGATTGGCTAAATCAAGCTATTCAAAAAAAAATTCCTCCTCTGCATCATGTTCTTACCACTGTTGTGGCATACATATCTCCTATGGATGATGTAGGGGTGCCTCTAAGATCTTCGAAGATAATTAAGAGCCCTAAGAGCTTCATCATGACTAATCATAACCCTAAGATTAATGATGTAGCTGTAGGGAAGAGATCGATAGCGGTTACAATTCTGGTCTCTATCATTTATACATTTAATGACACTAGTGAAAAATAGAATATGGAGGATGATAATGAGGCAATTTAAGGGGTCAAAGAAACATAGTTTATTGTAGAGATAGGGGATAATATTTTTTTGATGGTAGGGTATTCAAGAGGTATTCCATCTCTCTCTATAGATCTATGATCACCTTCTGGGATTTTGAACTAGAACATAGGGGACAAACATCTCTCTTATGATAAAATTATGGCTAAGGTGAAGTAGGTGGGTCATAAGTCATTGGCTCCTGCTAAATCAAACACCTTTATTTCCTTTAAATAAGAGAAACTTCTATCTCTTTTGGAAAGAGAATGAGATTAAACAAATTTTGGGATGATGTACTGATTTTCTAACTTGTGCCCTTCCCTAGTAAATATGAATGGTTGGATGAAGGAGAACTAGCTACCACTAATTTTGAAGGTAACCTTTAGATTTTTCACCCTGCAAAAGGATATTTCAATGTTCTCTTTGATTTAGAAGATGATAGTACTCTTCTATTTTAGTGACCTTTTCGGTCTTGAAATCATTATGTTCTTTCTTGCAAACCATTGTTTCTTTGATTTGACTCTCATTGTAAGGCCTTTAATGTTAGAACAATATGGGTAAGGATGCCCTTTTTACCCTTAAAATTTTAGACTCCATTATGTTTGAAACCTATTGGTGATTCATTGGGTAAATTCTTATATATGGATCCCAAGTCCATTAAACATACTACAATTACTCAAATTTTAGTTAATCGAGATGTTTCCATATATCCTTCTTTGTCCATTGATTTGACAATTTATGATAGAACTTGGAAGCAATATCTCAATTTTGAGACATTATCTTTCCATTTTAGTAATTTCTTTCAAAAAGGTCATCTTGCTTTTTCATGTAATTTTTCTAAACATACTACTAGGATCTCTTGGTGGAAGGATGCTCTACTTAAGAATTTTAATGATCTAAAATAGAGTAATAGTATTGATTTAGAGTGTGATTCTGATAAAACTGATGAATATATGGTTTGATCCCAAAATGAAGTTGAACAGGTGGCCAAAGATTCACCCACCTTGGGGATGGAAAATAGTGATCACCAAATTGGAGATGAGTATTCAAATAGTGATTTATTAGCATGGTTAGCATTAGATAAATTAGAATATTCTCTGGAAATGTCCATTCCCATTCTTCCTGAGAATGGATGGGAATCAATTATTTTTGGTAAAAACATATTTTTAGAAAGAACGATTTGCTTTTCCTAACACAACCCTTAGATCATCAATGAAAAATAGTTCTGAAGGGTCCTATTCTCATCATAATTTTGCACAAGTGTAATGGTTTTAATGGTTTTTTTATATGTATGTTATTTTTATTTCCATTGAAGGAGAGAAACTTATGGATCTTTTTGAAAGAGAATGATATTTAACAAATTTTGGGATGATCTATCAATTTTCTATCTTGTGGCCTTCCCTAGTAAATTTGAATGTTTGGATGAAGGAGAACTGCCTACCACTAATTGAAGGTAACTTTTGGATTTTTCCCTCTACAAAAGGATATTTCATTATTCTCTTTTATTTCGAAGATGATAATACTCTTTTATTTTAGTGGCCTTTTTGGACATGACATCATTATGTTTTTGACCGAAACCCATTATTTCCTTCATTTGATGCTCATTTTAAGACCTTCAATGTTAGAATAATATGGGTAAGGATTCCTTTTTAACCCTTGTAATTTTAGACTCCTTTATGTTTGAAAGCTATTGGTGATTAATTGGGTAAATTCTTATATACATATCCTAAGTCCATTAAGCATACTATAATTACTCAAATTTTAGTTAATCTTGATGTTTCAATATATCCTTCTCTATCCATTGATTTAAAGGTTCAACATAGAACTTGGAAGCAATCTCTCAATTTTGAGACATTGTCTTTCCATTATAGAAATTGATTTCAAAAATGTTAATTATTTTGCATGTAATTTTTCTAATCATACTACCAGGATATCTGGGTGGAAGGATGCTCTCCCTTAAAAATTTAATGTTCTAAAATATAGTGATAGTACTAATTCAGAGTGTGATTCAAATAAACCTAATGAAGATACTATTTTATCCCAAATATAGTTGAACAGGTGTCAAAACATTTGCCCACCTTAGGGAAGGAAAATAGTGATCACCAAATTCAAGATGAGCATTCAAATAGTGATTCATTGGCATGGTTAGCATTGGATAAATTAGAATCTTCTGTAGAAATGTCTACTCCCATTCTTCTTGACAAAAGATAGGAATCATTGATTATTGTTAAAAAAGAAATTTGTATAAAGAATGATTTTACTTCTCCTAACATGACCCTTAGATCATCAAATAAAAATAGCTCTGAAGGGTCATAGTCTTATCATAATTTGGCACAACTGTTGTGGTTTTGAAATTTTTGTTTCTTATACTATTGGTATATTTTATGTTTTTATTGTAGAGTTCATTTATTGCAAGATTATTTTCACAATAATTAATGTTCCTTATGGTTTTGAATACCATATATGTATGTTATTTTATTGGGTAGGAGCCCCTCAAAAATCCACTTTTACCATTAATAAAAACAAATGTATTATCATATTTTTTTATACTATCCATATTATAAAATATATTTTTTCCTCTTCTTAATCTTTTTTTGTCAAATTTAAAACCATATGTACCAATATGCAACACAATTTACTTTATTAGATAACCAATACCATAAAAATAAAGCATTTTATTGAGTTTTACATTGTCTAGCCAAAAGGATCCCTAAACATATAATTAAAGAATTGTATTGTTTGGGAGAATCAATAGTATGAAAATAATATATGATTACTATTAATATAATTATTAAAATTTGAAACAAATAGTATATAATTATTCCATCAACTAGTATCTTGAAAAGATGATAATTGATTTTCATATTTTCAATCTACTTCTCATGGTATGTGGTGAAGTTTATGGCACTCATATTAAATTATCATATCATTAACAAAAACATTATACCCATATGAAATATGTAAATTGGAATCATTTATATAGTGTTTCATTACAAGGAGTATGTGATGTGCATAATATATTTTGGAATGTCTACATTAATCTCCTATTAGTGCTCATGATGTTGATCATTGCTATTGTTATACATTAAAAAAATGTATGAAAAAAAAGATATATTAGCATGTCAAAACAATTATATTGATAGAAGCATTATCAATCCAAAATTAATTGCTGATTCTACCTACCTAGTATACCCATAATTATTGAAGCCATTTTATATCAATTTATCTCCATTGCATACTTTGTATGAAAAATAATTATCTAGATGGAATGTAGTATTTTCTACTGTAGTTGACTTACTGAAAGGAAGATGTAGACTTCTTTGAGATGTGGTTTTAGATTTGGACAAAGTGGCCAAGATTATTATGGAATGTTGCATAATTCAAAAGTTATTATAAAAGAATAATGAATATGAAATATATATCTAAGTAGATCCACATCCTACATCTGATGTTTAGATTTGAAATCAAGATAAGGAGAGAGATCAATGTAATGCAAAAAGAGATTTACTGTTCCATGAATGGAAATAAAATGTAATGCTATTTTTATTAATTGATAATTATTTTTTCCATGAAATACAATTAATTTTGTGTTATTTTTTTATCTACAAGTATTTACATTCACAAGAGTTGCACATATAATATTTATTCCATCTATTTTCTCTCTTGCTCAGTTTTTCATTATCAATTTTTACTCATCCTTACTTGATTTATTTATTTCTTTGAGTGAACTTAAATAAATTTTTTTCTATCATCTCTCAAAAATATTCTTGAGAATATATTTTTATTTTTTATTCTTGCCTTCGATTCTAATATTGTTCAAATGGTTTTTTATTTTTTTATTTTTCTTCAATACTTTCAATATTTATTGATGGGTTTTATTTAAGCGTTCTTTATTTCATGTCAATTTTTAAGTATTATAATTTTTGACCTATTCATTTCCACTAAAATTACTCCTTAGAAAAATCACCTTAAGAGTGTTCCCTATAATATGATCCATATGTTTATAGAAAATCTAGGAAGAATTTTATTCCCTTTTTATGTTTTCCATTTGATTATATTTATTGAATTCATTTTTTAATCTTTGGAAAATTATTTTATTTTCAACACTATCATGAATACAAAAATAAGGAAAATAAATCAATAAAGAGTGATGTTTGTCGAGGGTGAGATATAAAAATAATCTATGAAAGTTATAATAGAAGACATAATATAAAATAAAATTAAGAGTATAATACTTATAGCTCCAAGGAAAGTATGGATGTAGATTAACTAAGGTGGTGATTCATATCTTCATACAAATATTTTTAAAACAAGGTGTCCTTCAATAGATAAAATAAGTAAAGTAATTATTAATGGTTGTATTCTTCAAAATAAGGATTCTAATGAAATGATAGAGAAACTAATTCATTGATGTGTAAACCTTCTTTATCCTTACCATATTTGGTGGTGGAAGAGAAAGAATTAATTTATAATATACATAAGGTGTTTAATCACGTTTTATGTAGTAAAAATCTACAATGATGTAATATGTGTGATTTATTTATATTTTTTTTCTAAGGAGTAAATTATTTTAACCCATAGCTATGTACCAATTATATGAGCATTGGGATGTCCCACAACCCACTAAAAATTATTTAGGATATTCAACATAGATCAAACACAAATAAAATAGGATCAAATAGACTAAAGAGTTAGATAATCATCAAAATAACTATTGAGTTAGAAAAAATACAACATATTAAAACATCTTAGGTTAAGAAACAACCACCATAAATATTTAATGATCATGCAACTAACAACCAATAGAAAAAAATGAAGTATTTCCCTGATAACACATCATATGTAATACTAATCTACATAAATTGGATCTATAAGAGCTCATAGTCACTATATTATGTGCTTAGAATGACATCTTGGGTTTGTATTTCATACCAAGCACAAGGTTCCAACCTTCTTCACTCATTTTACCCTCTTAGGATAAATCTCCCTCTGAGGTCATTAGCTCTTTTAGAATGTATTCCTTGTACTTAGATCCATTTCAAAAATCCACGACCTTAAATTTTACCAAATCTAGATCTATAGACATATTTTGAATTTCATCATGTTTATTTTCATGAACCTTCCTTTTCCACTTAGCTAGAATCCCAACATATTTGCTTAAATTATCCTTAGTGAGATTTCTAGGATTCCATCCTCCTCCTCCTAGGAATACAGAGCATTAAAGTTTCCCCCATCAACATAATTCAAGGAATTTTATTTATTTATCTCAACTCAAACTTCAATTTATTCATTTTTTCTCAAGCTGAAGGTGCCCTCACATTGAAGAAAGCCTTCAACAACACTATTTATTTACTATTACTGAATGTTAGATGTGTTCTCACACTGAACCATGCCTTCAACTATACTCCCCAAATCATCCCCCTAAAAATTAAGTTGTTTTAATAATTTAAACTCTCCTTCCCATAATATAAATATTATCTTCACAATTATTAGTACCTGTTTTGTTTATGAAAACATTGACATAAAGATGATTATAAATTAATTTTGTCTTATATTTTTTAAATGGAATCAGGGAGAGGAATTGACAAATTAGTTTAGAAATACTAATCGAAACCTCATCTTCTTAGAATTACAATGGAATACTTAGAACCTTAATTTAGATTGGCCTTTGATTCAAATTTTCCTTGTCACAATCCATGCATGGATTCCATTTTGTGAGAAAGAGTTGTTCTCCCTACCAACCATTATCCTCTTAATATGAAAGTTGTACATCTTCCTCATTTATGAGATAAAAGAGAAATATATATTTATTTGAGGAAAATATTTCCACCTGACACTTGAGCCTCCACTTTGTATTGACCCAATCTCTCACATAGTTGTTATTATCTTAGTGGATACATGCCATAGTTTTAGGGAAGGCCATTGTAAAATGACATGAAAGTAATTCATGCTGGATTAAAGAATGAGTATACATTTTTTTTATAAAATTTGTACAAAGATAGGTTTATTACCTCTAAAATAATAATAGAGGATATAAACAATGATTTACATTGAATAAATTATCAAAGACATGAAGATGATAGTTTGATAGGAATTAATAACAAATAAAAAATACATAAAAGTTATGAACATACCAATAGAAATAAACTGAGTTTTAAAATAATATAAAGATGTTATGTATTATTAATGTACACATAGTTTACTTCAAAAAATGGATATATTATATCATATTTGTTTGATTCCAAGATCATATCCACTCAGTCAAGTATCTTATAGGATGAGTCCACTAAAACATGCAAATTTAAATAGACAGGTCACTGAATCGTTCAAAAAGGTCTTTAAGAGATAGATCATAAATCCATGTGCAACCTTGTGTGTGATTTTATCCTGATTGATGCATCACATTTCTTTTTGGGAAGACCACTAGATAATGTTAAGAAATTAATTGATGATGTGCCAAATAATATGTATAACTTTTAGATGTGTTATACAAATGTGTGGTTATTACCTATTGAATAAAAATAAAATGTATAAATAATATTGTGAATGAAGTAATTTATCAAATTCATGAAGATGATAGGTTATCTTTATGCATTAATAGCAAAAAATATAAGAAAGGAAAGTGGTAAAAATTCTAATAAAAGTAACACAAGTGTTTAAATAATAGGAACATTTTATTTTTGATCATTTTACAGATGGTTTACCACCAAAAGGTGACATTCAACATCAAATTTATTTTTATTTTATAATCATCTATACCAAATGAATTAAATTTTAGTATAATTCAAACAAAACATGTAGAGTTGGATAGACACATCACTGACTTGGTGAGAAAGGGTCTAAAGAGATAGATTACGAGTCAATGTGAAACCTTAAAATTGAAAGATTAAAAATAAATATCGTAAATATAGGATGCATTTGGATATCATGGAAAAAAATAAAATCACCACCAAATTTAAATTTCATATACCCACCTTAAATTTCTATGATGGATGTGCTTAGAGGAAGTAAATAACATAATTAGATTGATATAAATAATTTTTACTATGATATTCATATTCATGAAGGAAATGAATAGAAAAAAACATTCAAGATTAGGGATGGCTTATATAAGTGGATGGTGATGCCAATTTGATTTTAAAATATACCTAACACATTTATGAGGATGATTAACATGGTTCTATAAGATTAAATTAGTAAATATTTAGTGGTATATTTTTATTATATTTTGGTACATAGTAAAATCAAGGAGCAACACTTAAAGCATTTAATAATTGTATTATAATTGTTAAGAAAGGAAAAAATCTATGTAAATTTGAAGAAATTCAACTATAAAAAGTATCCTTTGGTATTTTATGACTTATAATTTCATGAGATGGTTTGAGAATTGGTAAATAAAATGTAAATTCAATTGATGAGTGCCCTTTTTAAAAAAACATATCTTGGGTAAGAAGCTTCCATTGTTTACCAATTTTTTTATAGAAGGTTTAATAAGAATTTTACTGGTAATGTTGCAAAAATAATAGACTGGATGACGGGAAAAGAATTTTTGTGGATGAGGGCAACAATAAATTTATTTCAATTGTTGAAAAATAAGATGACTAAAAAAATTGTTTTATTATTATCAATTTTTAATGAAGTGTTTGATGTATATTTTCATGATTTATATGTGGGTGTTGGTGTAGTTTGGATTCAAGAAGGAAGCTTCATAACATATTTATATAATAAGTTTAATGAGGTAATAAATAATAAATCTACATATGATGTTGATTTTTTCCGTTAAACAAGCATTAAGACACTAGAGTCATTGCCTAGTGCCTAAGAAGTTCATCTTATTTATAGGCAATATGGGATTAAAGTATGTAAACACCTACAACAATTTAAATAATAAACATTCAAAATGGGTGTCTTTATTTCAAGGATATACTTTTGTTTTTAATCACAAATTATGAAATCAAAATTAGATAGATGATGTTTTGAGTGAGCGAGTTGAAGTTTTACCTACTATGGCGAGTGAAGTATTTGGATTTAAAATTATTAAGGAATTTTATTAAACTAATCTCAATTTTGTTAATATAGTTGAATAATTGAATAGTCCATTACAATATGAGACAATTAATATTTATGATGAGTATTTTATACATTAGGCTTGTTTATTCAAGATAAAAAACTATGTATTCCATTTGGGGTAAATGAGAGGTAATAATATAGGATAATTACACAACAATGATTCAGGTTAAGAATTTTGTAACAAGAACTATAACACATATTAGGTTTTTTTATTAAAATAAATGTAACAAGTATGTTGTTTTATATATGTTTTTTTAATATGGATGATTTTATTTCATATAATAAAATCAATCATTCCACTAGAGTACAAGATCTAATTTTTAAAGATGTGAGATTGCATGTTATTGAAAAAATCATTACTTTAGGTAGGGATTGAAATTTTGTAACTAATTTTTTTCAGGACTTTATGGAAGAAGATGGGAACTAAAATTTATATTAATTATGAATACCACCCAAAAATTTATAGAAACAATATAAGTATTAAATAAGATATTGGAAAACTTCTTAAGATGCGTAGTTGGTTAAAAACGCTAGCAATGAAATTTGGTTATACCACAAGCTATGTTTGCATATAAAATTTCCATGAAAAAATAAATAGGTAAATCACCACTTTAGATTAGCTATTAAATAAATCCTAAGGGTATTTTATATTTTTTTTAGTTACCAATTATATATCTAGTTAGTTGATGATGCTTAATAATTTATAAAATATATATAATCCTTGCAATACAAATTAATAACGCTAAATGAAAGAAATGATAAGTATAAGGTAAAAACATATGTGATAAGAACACCAAAAGTACTTTAGGAATGATACTTAGCAATGGTATATTTTAAATAATAAGTATTTACCTAAGGATCATATAATAGACTAAAGTAAAATAAAATTGGTCTATATAAAATTGTGAAGTAAATCAATAACAATGCTTATGAGGTGAGTTTTCCAAAATAAATTAATAGTTATATAGTATTTAACATTTTATATTCATATGAATTTATTTTATAATATGATTAAGGGGGTGGAAGTCAATAAATGGATTGAAAACCAAAAGTACCAATGAAGTATATATAAAATAGGATGCATGTTTTGGAAAAGAATATAATGAACACGAGACAAGATAACTATAACACGTATGTGGTAAAATGACAAGGAATAAAATTAAAATAAAAAACTTCGATTTATGAATGGGATTTGAATAATATTTAAATAAATGGTATGAGTACAATTGGGGAAACTCATAGGAGCTGATTTGTTATCAATAATAGGATACTAATGTGGAAATCTATGTTGTGGAGGCCATAATTTTTTAATTAGGGAATTAGTTTGACCCTTCATTTTTTTTAGTAAATTTACCATAGAGAAAAATTCATCCATATATATGTTTATGATGTTATGGTAAATTTCCATATATTCTTTTATACCATGAGAAATCATTTAGAGGTCTCAAATTGCATTTTAGTATTTTTATTAGGAATTTTAGAATTTTAGACATTAGATATCTTTACAATCAGACAAGAAATTGATTTTGAATTTATAAATTAGGTTTGTATGGTATATGTGGATTGGCTTAGTCCCATTTGAGATATCATGTGAAAATTACAAAAATTGGGATCTATCAAACTTGCATGTAAACGTTACTAAAAATAAAATCTACTAAAAATAGTAAAGTAACTCTAGGTAATATTTGATTTACTCATGTTTTTGACTTTTCAATCTGAACTCTAATTTTAATTTTGTATTTACATATATAGTCATGCTTAATTATTTGAATTTATTCTTAATTAATAAATAAACATAAGTGTTAAAAAAAATGGTAAAATTGTGCCTTTTAAAATTTTACTTTGTAGTTTCCAGTTTCATCATCAAAACAATGTAATTTATTAAAAAAATTAATCAAAAATTCAAAGCAAAAGTTTAAACAATTGTAATTTATTGTGAATTTTATTCACAAAAAAAATAATTTTAAAATATTAATTAGAAAATATAATTATATTTCACCAAAATAATTACCTATGCCCAACTTATTTTTTGTCTTCCTAACCTCTACTATATTTTTTCTTTACATCGTATTTTTTTATTATCATTATTTAACAATAGAAACAAAGGTATAATTAATGAAATATTGTCCACTAGTATTAGGAATGATATAACTCCCTTATTTTTAATAATTTTAATGACTTTAAGATTCTTATGGATTTTATATTTAATACAAGACTAGTTATTGCATGTCCTATTCATACACTTATCGATGGGTTGGACTAAGCAACAAAAAATATCACTAAAATGTGTAGTATGACAAACCCAAGGTACTTTCAAGCATGATCAATAATTTTTTTAGCTATCATGTGTTCAACCTAATAGATGATAGATGTTTCAATATCTATCTTAACCCTCAAATTAAGTAGATACCCATCAAAGGTAGTTTATACTTATTTATAACATGATTTAAGTTTTTAATACTCTCTTGAGGAAGGGTAGATGGGGTGTGTTTATGAATAGGAGATTCTTTTGGTTCTAAACCTTCCATCTCGCCTTGACTTAGTAATCTCATATTTGCCTCTAACTCTATAATTTGCTTGGACATGTTCTCTTAGAAAAGTCATTTTTGAAGCTCATAGGAATCATAATGAGTATAGGTAATATATTATGGCTCATATGTAACACAATAATATTATTTAGGAAGTATGAGATTGTCTTTCAAAGGAATGACTTCATCCTCAACTTCACACTCCTTAACAATGCTTCTATCTTCTTTATTTCCCCATTATTCCATAATATTACTCTATCTTATGTTTTTGGGATTAGAAGTATTTTGTTGAGTAATGGTGGGAGGGTTTAGGTTTGGTGAGAATACCTTAAATGAAATTTTATCCTATCTTCTAAGGAATAAACTAGGCCACTCACATCAACCACCTCACTTATGAGCCTTTACCAATTGGCTCTGTGAACATGTACCCACCCTCTTTTGACTAATTATAATGCTTCTCTCACCTTATTAATGACATGATTAGGAAGCTCAATAACATATCCTCTTTATGTTTAAAAATCCAAAATGTACTTCTCATATCCCAAAAGTATTTTCTTAAGGGTAGAAATGGATTGATTTGGGAAGTGACTAGGTTGACTAGGAGGAACAAGACATTAAGAAGGTTGGCTATAGGAATAATACAAATCAAGATAAAGATATTTATAGGTTTCATAAAACTCATGACAAGGCTATTAAGAATCACACTAATGATGCTTAGGTACTTTTTCATATTCATATGGAATGGCACAATCCTGAAAAGTCTCACCAACTTGTGTAAAATAATGCTCAAAACCAAAACTATCCATGAAACTTCATTGAAATCAAGAACACAAAGGAAAATGTTACAAAAAATATTCAAACAATAACCTATGCTTCTTTACCAGATGATATATATTTGGGGTCACCATTGATGCTTTGATAGATACCTCCAATGGTTGATTGTTGAAAAAAAACACCAAAAATATCTCAACCTCTTAGACCAAGAGTACCATCGGGTGTTATAAAAACTATTGTCACTTGGATTTTCACCTATTGAGGAGATGGAAAATCTCTCATCATCCAAGTGGTACAATAGAAACACATCTATGCTTGTGGGTGGCCTAAAGATGAGGTGACTCTATAGATAGGGCTATCTCCCTTGATGTACGACTTTGGATCACAACTTAAACTAAAATTTGAGGGTCAAAAGGGAGAGATATAACTGAAATAAAAATATCCTTAGGGAGGTGATACAATGAATATATTTATGAATTCAAACCATATGCATATTACATTTGAAATCAAGGGACACATTGAATATACACTTCTCCAATCTTTAACTTCTCCCATCAACATTACATTTTGAGGTTATGGATGAATATGGAAAGCTAAGAGGACTAGACAAGAGGCCTATAAGGGAATTAATGAATAGGATAACTCACTCAATCCCTGACATTTCCTAGAACACTTCATATGACCTGTAATAATAAGCATTCCAATTGTAAATAGATGATAAAATGAAATAACATGCTAACGAATCCATAGTTTTCACTAAATTAACACACTAATAATATCTAAGGGGGAGGTAAAAATTATTATTCTTATTTTTAAAAAGGTATACAAATGATCTAGGCTTCACCATACTCAGGTGGAGCATCGATTATAATGTCAAAAAGGCTAGTTCTTATAAGACTTGAGAGAGAGAAGAAGAAGATAGAACTCCAAGAGTCGAAAGGATAATTGCCAAGATGATAAAATAAGTTAATTATGCATGGGAAGATAATATGGCATGAACCATGCAAGGTCAAGAAGTACAAATATCAATCTAAGTCATAAACCTCATGAAAAGTCATATGAAAACTCCTTGACTAGCTCAAAAAAATTACCTTCATGATTCAGTCTATTTAAGTGCCTCATAAATAATTATGAAAAGGTATGATGATTGGTTTTAAGTTTTAGGACATCAAAAATGCCTCTCCATGCATTTTTTGTAGGATTGGTTATGTAGAATCACCTATAAAAGAGCCATCATCATTTGTAGTCCAAAAAACCTCTCTTTCATGCACCCTACAAACTTGGCCTCAAATTTGGATTAATTTTCCAAGTAAAATCCATGGGATTAATTATATTATAATTTCCAAGACTTTACATGGCCTTAGAGGCATGATGCATGATTTAAAAAGGCTCACACTTGGAGTTTTCATCCTTATCACCCTTATGTCCATTGTGCCATTTCTTATTAGATGAAAGGAGAGATATTGTTTTAAAAATTATAATTTTTTTATTATTAATAAATTACCAAAAGGAGTTGTAGATAATATAAATATTCCCTACAAAATTGATTTCATCTTCAGACTCCTCTTATAGCCTACACAATGCACAAAATAGTCAAAAATAGCCTATTTATTAGCCTATCCATAAAAAAATATATAGATAAAAAGTATGAGAATTAGAATAAAGGATTAATATACAAGGTCCAATCACCATCCTAGTAAAATTTTCTCATTATAATAGCTATTCAACTCCATTTTCTCAAACTAGTCTCTATAAGGGTTTAACAAGGGTTTTAAGCCTATTCGACCTCTTAAGGTTAATTCATAAATGCATGACAAATGAATTCCACAAAAATGTAATTAAATACCCTTGATAACATCCTTGAACTCGTTTGGTACCCATGAAAATCCTTTAAGAAGATATGAGTATCACAACCTGACCTATTGAGCTTATTTTCTGCATGCCAAATTTGCTTTTAGACCCAAAAAGTGGTTTATTATGGTTTTATCTACCTTAAAATTGCTTCATAACATCCTATTTTAACCCATTTATAATTTTAAATATTTTTTAAATCTCACTTAAATCTATAATTATGAGTGACCCCTCATTTGGATTTAGGCTTATACCTTGTTTAATAGGACTACCTACAAACTCAAACATCTATACCATCTTACCTGGTCCCCTGCTCTTGTGAGGTGTTTTTTATGCTTTAATAGGTTCACTCTATATTTTAATACCTTCCAACTAGGTTTTATTATCCCTTAGTATATCTTTTACACATTACTTGTCATGTCCCCTTTTTAGTCGACATGTGCAGAGTAGATGATTAGCCTATTATGCGACCCTCGTAGGCTGATGAGATGGATAGAGGGTCTTGATGGAGCTGGGCTTGGCTTTCGTTTGGGCTCTTTCGGACATGAATTAAAGGAGATATTAATATTTGATTGATTTAATCAAATATTAATTATTTGGTCTAATTTTAATTAATTATTAATTATTAATTAATTATTTATTATTGGGTCTAATTTTAGGATCCTCATTCTAATTTAAGAATTGGTCTAATTTTAAGACCCTAGTTCTAAATTAAGGAAGCCCCAGTCTAACTTAAGGGAATCTAATTTTAGCAAGCACACCTTTGGAGGTGTATAAGAATCTCTCATGGGAGAGAGTTTGTATGGATGACTATTATTGATATTGTTAAGAAATTCTTCTATGAAGACTGAGCCAAGGGTTCCAGGATTCCAATTGCATTGAAGAACGTCAACTCTTCATTGTGTGCGATTCAGAGGTTGTGAAAGATCAGTCGATCTATTGCTAAATTGAGAGATAACTTCACCCAGAAGTTATCATAGTATTACAGGTATTTGAGAGATAACTTCACTCAGAAGCTATCACAAGGGTTTACAGGTATTTTCATTAATTTTGGGTTTTTATTCAAGAATTATCCAGATATAGATCTTTTGTATTAGCCCATAATTTTATAGATCAGGATCAAGCATACAGGTTGTGTTATATCAGCGACCGTACGAGTTCCGTACAGATCCGTGAAAATCCGTACGCATCCACAGAAAGTACAGGTACCGACATTGGCAAACAGATACTTACAGAGACCGACATCGGTCGACATACAACCGACATCAGTGAGATAATGACTACAGATCGACTGACAACGGTAGTATAACCGACGTCGGTGACTGTGTTTTTTCGCACAGCAGGCTGAGACGAACCAGATTCAGAATTCTTTCCCAGTTTGTGAAATATTCAGGCTATTTAGGCTGTACTTTCAATATTCTTTGTATACTTGACAGAGGATCTCTATTTTAAGCTCATGAGCAAATAAATAATAGTTTATACTGTGATTTACTTATCTATTTGAAGATATTTTTGCAAAAATTTAGATAAGCAATTCAGAGCTTTGTTTTGATATTCGAAGGGATATCACAGTGGTATCAGAGCTTATGACATCTTATATTCTCTATTAGAAGGGGATATTACAGTGGTATCAGAGTTAAATCCTTCCATCCTGAGCGTTTGACAGATCTTATGCAGCCACAAGGGTTGGGACCACACAGGTATTTCACGCGCAGTAGAGCTTTGCTTGAAGGTACTCAAGTTCTAGAACAACCGCCGGAAGACATGGGTGACGATATTGGTAGGGCCCGTATTCCTCACCATCTGAGAGATCAAGATGATCCAGAGGTTTTGCTTGCTCTTAGAGAACTACGAGAAGGACAAAGGCAGAATAACCAGGTATTACAGCAGTTGGCAGCAGCACTGCCAAGATTGGGTTCTCCGAGGAGACATTCCCCACACCGTGAAGATGTCAGGAGTGATGCAGGATCACAGAGAGGTCATGGGACTATTTCTCGTACAGCGAAAAGGCCTACTAGGCCTATCTTTGTGAGACAGGAAGCAGAGGAGGTGATAGCAGGTGAAGAGCATGAGGAGGAATTTATAGACACATTTAGGGCAGCAACTGACGAGTGGGAGTCATTACCACCTGTGGTCAGGGAGATGATTACTTTTGACCGATTCCTCACACAAAGGAAAGAACATTATCGAGGTCGATATAATGGGAGACCAAAGCCCCAGAACAATGATTTGAAGCAGGCTACGAGCAGGCTCACACTAGCGACGTTTGACGGTAGTGGTAAAGTGATAGCACAGGCCTGGGTTAGTAAGCTGGATACATTTCTCACATTGCGACCGATGGGTGAGGAAGATGCTATCAGATATGCAACACTACATCTTGAGGGAATAACTCATGATTGGTGGCACCATGGGATGGTGACACTCCATCATGATCGGATCACTTCTTATCAAGAGTTTGTGGACAGGCTGGTAGAGCGTTTTGACAGGAGGGATCCAGAGTCCTATTTCCAAGAGTTGGCATAGTTGCGTCAAAGCGGCAGTCTAGAGTCTTACATTGGTGACTTCTAGAAGTTATCAGTTATGGTTCCTGACATTTCAGAGAGGCGACTAGTAGTACTCTTCATGGAGGGATTGACAGAACCATTGAGAGGTTGGATCAAAGGCTTTGATCCTCCTTCATTACAGGAAGCTATGAAGAAGGCGCGCAGTATGGAAATGGCAGCCCCATCAAGTAGATCTAACTCCAGAGGTACTTCTTCATCTAGAGACCATAAGCACTCCAACGGGGATACAGAGAGACCGGATTTTAACATAGATAAATTAGGGGTTAAAATGATTCAAAAGCCAATCCAGCAGCACCACCTTTGGATCGTGAGGCGCTTAATGATCTACGCAGGAAGAAGCTTTGCTTCTACTGCAAAGGTCCATATGATATCCATCACAATTGCCCTTTGAGGCCTAAGGGCAAAGCAAATCTTGTGATGTGGGCATATTATGAGGATGCAGAATCAGAAGATTTTGAACAGCAAGATAGTACTGAGGAGGCAGAGGCTTCAGAGCCTAAGGCAGATGCAGATTTAGAGCTTCATATACATGAGGCACGCCTATCCAGCATTCAGTCGGATGAGTCATTCAGACTCCGAAGAGTTTTGGCAAGGCAAAAGGTTACCACCCTTCTTGATACAGGAGCTACACATAATTTCATAGATGCTAGATTGGTGGAGGAGCATGGCCTCACTACCGAAGATTTTGAGGGAATTAGAGTTAAGGTAGCCGATGGTCACACTCTTAGGTATGAGCACATGATTAGAGATCTCCCATTGCGCTTGAACAGCTATGAGTTCAAGGCTAATTATTTTGTAGTGAACATGGGGGACATAGAATTAGTCTTGGGTATGAAGTGGCTTCATTCATTTGAGGAAGTTACTCTTCATCTCAAAGATATGGAGGTTCATTTTCAGGTTGATGGGAAAACACATATTCTTAAGGCAATACGGGGCAACAGCTTCAAGCATATGTTTTTTCATCGGATGGAGATGCCTATACTACATGACATGATAGAGTGCGATGATGAGTGCACATTGGCACCAACACAGGAAAGATATGAGGATGAGCTTTGTCTTGAGGTGAGTTCAGTTTAAGATTTAGCACATGTGGTAGAGGCTCAGCGTTCTTTTATAGGGGGGTCACATGTTGATGACGATATGCGTACAGGAGACAGAGGTGATGTGACGCCATTGGATGAGAGTGGGGATGGACAGGGCCTGGAGTTTGTGTTGGTTGATAGCACTGTAGATCGAGACTTCATTTGGGATCCGGGTATTCAGCGATTGCTTGAGGGTAAGCAATTTCAGGAGGGGCGGATTGTCATGTCCCCTTTTTAGTCGACATGTGCAGAGTAGATGATTAGCCTATTATGCGACCCTCGTAGGCTGATGAGATGGATAGAGGGTCTTGATGGAGCTGGGCTTGGCTTTCGTTTGGGCTCTTTCAGACATGAATTAAAGGAGATATTAATATTTGATTGATTTAATCAAATATTAATTATTTGGTCTAATTTTAATTAATTATTAATTATTAATTAATTATTAATTAATTATTAATTATTTATTATTGGGTCTAATTTTATGATCCTCAATCTAATTTAAGAATTGGTCTAATTTTAAGACCCTAGTTCTAAATTAAGGAAGCCCCAGTCTAATTTAAGGGAATCTAATTTTAGCAAGCACACCTTTGGAGGTGTATAAGAATCTCTCATGGGAGAGAATTTGTATGGATGACTATTATTGATATTGTTAAGAAATTCTTCTATGAAGACTGAGCCAAGGGTTCCAGGATTCCAATTGCATTGAAGAATGTCAACTCTTCATTGTGTGCGATTTAGAGGTTGTGAAAGATCAGCCGATCTATTACCAAATTGAGAGATAACTTCACCTAGAAGTTATCATAGTATTACAGGTATTTGAGAGATAACTTCACTCAGAAGCTATCACAAGGGTTTACAGGTATTTTCATTAATTGTGGGTTTTGATTCAAGAATTATCCAGATATATATCTTTTGTATTAGCCCATAATTCTACAGATCAGGATCAAGCATACAGGTTGTGTTATATCAGCGACCGTACGAGTTCCGTACAGATCCATGAAAATCCATACGCATCCATAGAAAGTACAGGTACCGACATCAACAAATAGATACTTACAGAGACTGACATCGGTCGACATACAACTGACATCGGCGAGATAACGACTACAGATCGACCGATGACGACAGTATAACCGACGTCGGCGACTGTGTTTTTTTGCACAGCAGGCCGAGACGAACCAGATTCAGAATTCTTTCCCAGTTTGTGAAATATTCAGGCTATTTAGGCCATACTTTCAATATTCTTTGTATACTTGACAGAGGATCTCTATTGTAAGCTCATGAGCAAATAAATAAGAGTTTATACTGTGATTTACTTATCTATTTGAAGATATTTTTGCAAAAATTTAGATAACCAATTCAGAGCTTTGTTTTGATATTCGAAGGGATATCACAGTGGTATCATAGCTTATGACGTCTTATATTCTCTATTAGAAGGGGATATTACATTACTTACAAAAATCTTAATAGTTTGCACTCTAAGAAAGTACTTCACATTTGAGACAAAATAGGGGGTACATACACTATTTTTTCAGGATATATGGGTATTTGAGGTATTTGTTAAAATTTCTATGATTCCCTCCACAAATTTTAAACTATTTATTTGGAATTTTTACCTTTTAAAACTCTTAAATTCCAAAAATAGCTCTTCTAATGCAGACTCTATTTTGGTATTCATTGTGTATGCTTTGAAAATGGGTCTCTTATGCTCTTCCCATTTATATAAGATTAATGAGATGTTCATGATACATTTTTAATCCATTCCAATAACTTTTAACATTAAACTTTGCTAAAACAACTCAAATATGCCTTTCTTTTCAACCTGATGGACTATGATTGTGCTTCTCATTTTGACTATGTTTTTGTCTTTGAGGGAATAGTTGTAGGTTATATTTTGATGGTTGGAGCTTAAAATTAAATTTAAAAACTTAAATTAAGTTATAAATACATTTTTAAAATGATATATATCTATTTTATTCATGTTCATGCCCTATTCACACTAATAATATCTCCTCTTTGCTCATTAGTCACTCAGTCAATAATAGACTATGTTCTCTCTCTAATAATGGCTCTTTTAGTTTTTAATAAACCCTTATAGATAATGGTATAGTGATTTAAATTAATTTTTATGTGCTTATGACCACAAAAATTCATATCCCTACCTACATAAGTCATGTTCTAGCTCACTATCCTACCACCATTTAGCTAACTGTGTTTTTATCTTGGAGATCCTCCCTATTGGTATCATTTACTCATTTGAAACTCAAATATGCTATGAAAAGACTTCTTTGAATCATTTTAAATATAAATTTATGTTTTTACTTTTTATTCTTATTTGAAATCATTGATACATCACCTTAGCATCAATTTAGGTTCACTAGTCTTGTACCCTACTACAGATGAGTATTTTGTAACCTATATAGACTGTATGTGGGTAGGTAGGTCTAAGAAATAACCTATTATCTTCTTAAATTATATATTAGGTCAAAAAGACTCCCTCAAATCATATATAAACATTAATATATGGTGGAAAGATTACGTTGCAGCTTTGGGTAATAATGGTTTCCTTTTGACTCAGAGTTGTAGATATCAGTGCCTAAGTTTACTATTTTTGGAGGCTTCTTTAGGACCTCAAAAAAATACCTTCCATATATCTTCTTGACCTCATTACTGGTGTATTACTTTTCCATAATATAATAATAAATATTGTCTTAGTTATATGCCTTAAAATATTTACTACCATGTTTTGAGGTGTCCGTAAGAAGCCCCTAGGCCTTTGTTTTGCCCATTTAGGGAAGTCAGGCCTGAACATAGTCATTGAGACATATAAGGTAGTATTTAACTCTAGTTTCCAACTTATCCCTTCAGTTATGCATGTTAATATCTCAATACCACCTTAAGACTCTAAATGTGGTTCTTACTTATCCAAATTCCTCCATCAATGACCTCAGTCTTCTAATAACACCTGTAGGTGTCTAATTTATGTCTGTAGTAAGGATGAGTAAGTTGGTAAAATATATGATTAATGAAATTTAATTGATATTTGAGATATTAAAATGATTCCAACTATACCCCTTTAATTTCCTAGAACTTTCTTAGTTCAAAATTTCCTATTTCAACATGTTAGCCTTCATGAGATACCTATAAATGAACATCAATGGTTGCCTGACTGTGTGAGTAAATCTATGTCTAGGAAATTGAGATTGAGTCTCACTTTACAGGATCATGTAAATTATTACCATGTTTAAATTAACTCCACTCAAATTATGAGGATTGAAATAAAAAATATATCATTTCAACATTATTTTTCTTTCAAGAATCTGGCTAACTAGTATGACAGTCAAAGTGCAGGTTGACTGTATAGGGGTCTATGACTATATTCATGAGAATTTGTTTATAACATGAGGTAAACAGAAATGGATAAAATTTAAACATGTTAAAATGACATATTAAAACTCGCTATAATTATTAATAAAGCAAGAAACTTTTAAAATGGTGGAAAATACTTGTCACTCTCAAAAGAAACAAGTCTACAAATCTGAGGTGTTTTGCTCATTAAATAAAATTTTAACTTGAAAATAAGATTTTAAAAAATTATATGAAATATTTATCATCTATTGGAACCAATATAAGCAACTATCTTATGTGGAAATTTTCAAACCAAGTCAAAACCTTTAACATGCATAGATTAGCAAGATGATTTGAAAGGTCATCTTCATGAGGATGGTTCATAGAGAAAAATAAACCATTTTTAAAAATAATTCTTTTTAAATTTAGGTATCTTAGTTTAAAAAAACCTCCCAACATAAATTGGTCTAAAACATCTTGTGCTATCTATACCAAGCAAAACCTTGAACATCGCTTCTACTTGCCAAGAAGCATGGAAAGGGAGTAGAATGATATTGATAAAGAAATTCAACTTAAAAATAAACGAAAAATGTGTAAATTATATGTGGGAATCTTAATATACATTTTTTTTCCTTTCTCTCTAGGAACACTTCTCGAAGAGCCATACATGTACTAAAATCTCCTTTTCTCCCAAGAAAGATACACTTTTAATTGAAGAACCTAACACTTTTTAGTTAAAAATAGTTTGTTAAGAACTAATATGACACATGGCTAATGAAATCACCCTTTAAAATCTTCACACTTCCCAAAAAACTTGTATAACTCATTAAATCTACCTTTTTGATGCCTAAAATGACTCAAAAGGACATGTTGGCAAATGAAATAAGAACCAAGGCTAATATATAATTGAATAAAATTAAATTACCTATGATATACCTTGTGACCAAATATTAAACCCCCTAAAATACTTAAAACTCAAATGTTTTACTAGGGGTGCCCCAATTTGACCTAAAAGTCAAATTTGGTCAATAGTAAGAGTAGGGTAAACATCAGTGAAATAATCCCCATCATTGGTTGTGTCACAACTAGAGTTACTAAAAATGGGAAATTAATCATATGGGATTTTCTTCCATGTCATTATAAAAGAGAATACCATGCATTATGTCTCTGATCATGCTATCAAATTATATAATATGTATACATTATTTTAGTGTTTTTTGACCATGTTGTAATTATAATAAATTTCACATAATGGATTTTTTCCCATGTTCTTTGTGTTATCTGTTAGGAAGTGGAAGATCAAATAAAAAATAAAAAATTCTCAACATAGTACATAAAGATTTTTTTTAATATGGGTCTAAATGCTGGTATTTTTTTTGAACTAGGGATCCTAACCATAGAAATGAAACACACAATGAAAGCTTGAGAAGCCAAAAGTTATAGAAATGCATGGCATCACTATAACATAAAATATAATAACAAACAAAGAGAACAAAAAATTAGATGTCAATTACCCACCTAAATAACTAAAATTTTGATGTCAAAGGGTCAAAATCACTAAATATATCCTCCTTTTACCAATATTATTGTTGTTAAAAATTTAACTATTATTGAAGCTATTTCGCTAATTCATTTTGGGCTTTCAACAAACCAAAAAAAAAAATCTATTATCCTTTCATAGTATATTCTTTTACAGATTTGAGAATCATATTGGAATGTTCAAAGTTATTTCTTAAAGGTCCTTTTATCTTGATTCTAACCACTATCCATTCTCTCCCATCCCCTTCATTTGGATAAATAAGAATATCAATATGAAAAGAATCAACTGATTGAGATATTTTTGGTATATCTTTTGGCTGAAAGTCTACATTTGGTTCAAAATTAAATATATATTTTTTAAATATTCTAAAACATTTAAGAGGCATTGAAAATATATTCTCCTTGTAGGGCATCTCTTCTTTTAGACCCTAAGGACTCTTAGTCACTTTACTAGCTGAATCAAAATACACATTATCCACATCAACAAGTTCTGAAAGTGTGTCCATCCACCAAAGGACTTCCCTCTTATTCTTAGATAAATTACAACTTGAATCCAAATGTCCTATAATCAAACATATCCCAAAACTCAATAAATTCAAGGAGATCCAAAAAATATCCACATTAACAAGAATTCTTCTATATGTGGGATGGAGAAATTTATAAGAAATAGAGTCTAATTTTATAAAATCTCCTAAATAACTTCCCCGATACTTAAATAAAAAATGAAGTCCAAAACTAAAGAGGTAATTGGAGTAACCTTACCCATATTGATCTAACATGAAAATTTTTGATAAGAGGGTTAAAGTTAAGAAACCATGGCTTGAATAATATTATGTTATGCTACCAAATCCATATTTGGTCCTTGAATATTGCCTCATGATCCTCAATACTGTCAAAGATAACCACAAAAAATTGCATTGTAGATTGGAAATTTTCCACCAAGAGCTTCATGAGAGGATGTTAGTTATCTATGATCCAAACATTGAGATCCATGAGACAAGGCCAGTTTTTTTACAAATGGCATAACATACTAGATTTAGATAAGAGTTCATCCCACTTCAAGACTATAGAAAGATTTTCCCCTTTAATGTAGATGGAAGAGCTAGCTTTATAAATTTTTACAGTCTTCCCATACCTCTTTGTATATATCTCTTAAGCATCAGGACTCTTATATACCTCTACATATGAGGGTCACTTAGCCTCATTTCTAATCTCCCTATTCTAGAAGCCCTTCCCCTAGTTTATATATGATGCTCTACTTCTAGGTAAAATCTGCTCAGCCTCAATAAAGTGATATGGTAAATGATAGAGGATAGTCATGTCCCCCACACAATGTTTAGGATCACCTCCAAATGTCTCTAATTTTGGAACCTCTATTTGGATAGAGGTGGATAGATCCAGACCTTGATTCAGCACATAATGATCTTCCCCTTACCCCACCAAATTTGGTGATTCAAACTATAAATCCTTATTTTCACTTTGGCTTCCATATGCCACTCAATCATCTATGTTATTTTACACTACTTTGATAATAATCAATCCACCGAAAAAATAAAACCCTAGATTCTTGGCTATCATGCATACAAACATTAATTTAAATAAAATAGTACATAGAGATATTAAACACACAATAATAATGTTATATTCCATTCTATGAATATTTCCTATTACATATTCATTAGGTAATTACATACATATATAATAAAGTCTCCCTATAATGATTTAGATTCATATATTATAATTAACTCTTTATATCCCTATAAATAGTCACTAACTTATAATATCTCATGGGTTATGGAGAACTAACCTATATGCAGAATATTATTTTTAAGTCACAATAATATCACCACCAACTAATGTATTCTAATAAATAACCCAAATAACAAATAATTAGATATTACTCACATAATTATTCATTTTACAATAGTCACAAATCAATGTGAGGACTAACATTTCCTAACATTCCCCCTTATGCCTTACATGGTAATTTGTGTATCACAAGACATAATGAAATTAGAAAATGAGAATCATGAACTTGTCATCAACCATTCAATATTGAGGACACCTTTATTGAATATGTGTGGGAACTCTTAACATGAACCATCTGCCATGAGCCATTCATTGAAGGAACCTCATTAACCTATACAGTGTAGAAACTACAAGCATCAACCATTTGTTCAAATTTTACACATGCATCTCCATAACACTTATTTATGTGGTACATTATGGGAAAATAGGAAATACACCTCTTATTTATCTCACAAATAAACAAGTGCTAGAAAATAACAAAATACATGTGCCACTAAAGTAAAAGTGACCACATCATTAGTGGTCAATGAGAGGATTGAATGGCTTTTATCTTCCAATGCCTCTAGTGACTTTCCTATTACTTCATAATTAGCTGATGAAGTATTGAAAATAATATTCATGTTGTTTCTAAATGGATACCCCCCCTTAAGATTGACACTCTTATGTACATCAAATTTTCATATAAATTCATTTATTATAACAAGGGTTACAAATTCATCTTTAAAATACAAACCATATAGAATATTATTATGAATGAGGACACTTTTAATGACTTGAACCCACTTGACAAAAAATAAGTATTTTTTACTATATGATGATAAAATGTAATAAGTATTATAATATATGACATTTTTCTCATAAAAATGACTCTTAATAATAAAATGTGACTCATTTTAAGTTGAGAACTGTCAACTAAAAAAAGAGTTTAGAATGTGGTATTAACCATAACATTAATCTTATAAATTATAAAAACAAGAATATTGACTACATAAATATATACTATAAATAAACTAAAAAAATAAAATCGTATAAATACTCACGATACTTATAAGCTTTAAATTAAAGACTCTAAAAACTAATTACTAACAAAGACGTACTATTTTGATTATGAATTCTAAAGTTAACAAATCAATGTGTAACAAATGTGTATTTTACATTAGAGTTGGGAGCTCATAAGGTAACAATTGAATAATGAAATTAAAATTCATAACATGATAGGATAGATGGATTGGATTGATCCACTAGAAGGTGAGTTTAAAGGAATTGTCAATAGTCACTATTCATGGAGAATTGTGAGCTTAAGGCTGAGCAGTGACCATTTAGAAGAACCTTGAATGAAAATAAGGAGGTGGTTTTCGTATCTTCCCAAGAGAGAATTTATGTATGGTAAGTTGAGCTTATGATCTAATATTACCTCAAAAATAGGGATAAAATCACTGATGCCAGAAGAGTTCAACTTGGATTGTAAGGGAGAAGAATCTTGATGTAAAAAATGTAGAAGAACATTACTTTAAAATTCCATAGTTATTTAGATGGGATTAACATGGTGATTAAGGAATATAATAATATATAAAACCATAGTCAACATTCCCCTTGTATCCTAAAATAATCACAAAAACCCTCATACAAAATTGCTGAAATGCACAACCTTTACAAAGACATATATTGAACATTGTATATCAAGAGCATATAAATCAAGATATGTAATATTTAGAAAGATCAACCACCTTGTAAGATATTAAATTTAATGTGTTCAATGAAGGACAAGGAAATAAAAATGTGAATACATGGTAATAATTCCAATCTCCCAATGAGCCTTGACTATATGGTGATACCAATATGTATAGAGATTAAATACATAAATTTATCTCTAAATGCCTTTAAATTATATATCCATTTATCCCAACAAGCCAAAAATTAAACCACCATGTAACCCTAAATTTATTATCACCAAATTCAAATGATGAAAACTATGAATATCTAGCACACTACAAATCTATTTCTAATAAATACTAAAAAAATGACAAAGAACTTTAACAGTTAGTCCTCTACATTAATCAGGGAACACAAAGACATGGGACTGCCTTTGATTATTCTTATGCTACCATTTTTCACATACCTTGAATGACCCACTCTAATACCATTGTTAAGAAGTTAAATAACTAATCATAGATTAAAAATTCTAAACATAGTACACAGAGATATTAAACACACATTAATAGTATTATATTTCAATCTATGAATATTTACCAATACATATTCATTCAGGAATTACACACGTATATAATAAAGAATCCTTATAATCATGGAGATTCATATCTCCATAATTAACTCTTTCTATCACTATGAATACTCACTAACCTATAATCTCTCATAGTTTACTAAAAACTAACCTATATAAGTAATATTCTTATCACTCGTAACAATATCACCAGAAACTAATATATTCTACTAACCCACTCAAACAAAAACTAGTGAATTATTACATGAATAATTATTCACTTCACAATATTCAAAAATAATTGTGAGGACTAAATTTTCCTAACATTGTCAATGGGAGTGTCAACTACTTCACCCTTTATATTAGTGATGTATTATCATTTTATAAGTCTATATAATGGAAATTGAAAATATATTATTACATAATATATACATTTAAATTGGGAGGCTTCCATATTATTGTAGGATTATTATAAATGAGAAGATCTTTATGGGGATATTAGGTCTAGCTGTAAATGTTTGATGTAGTATCATATTTCAATTTAGGTTTGTCGTAGAAGGGAGTATAATCATTTATTTGACTTCTAGAAATGGGAAATAGAATGTTTTATGTTGTTAATAATAATATCAGAATGATTTGTTACCTTTAGTGGTAGATATGGAAGCCATAAATAAGAAACCTATGCAAAAATATATTTTCAGCACACTAAGAAAACCATGAGAGTATAAATCATTCTAAAATGATTAAAACGCTAAGAAAATATGAAAACATTCCAAATGGTATTGAGATAAGATTAACTTAACATTTAACAAAATGAATGAATGAAACTGTGGTAAAAAATATATATCATATAATATAAAAAAGATAGACGACAATATTTTGAACACCATACATATAATTAGATTGAAACACAAATAAGGGTAGAGGCTATAGGCTAAAATCAAAATCTAATAGTAAAAATGTACCATCAAAGATATAATAAGGAAACCACATGCAAAAAATTGTTGAACAAAGGCAACCAATATCCATGGACTCCATTACCAAAAAGAACAACCTTTTGAGCTTGATGGACTCTAGTAATATTGATGCAAAAATTAGATCATCTAATGGCAATGTTGTAATCATATTGAAATGCACATTTGTTGAAGCTTTAATTCAATGCAATTTTTCCAAAACTATAATGGAAATGTTAATTAATGTGGTACATTGACCACAACCAAGAGGAAAAATTGAATGAGTAAATAAATTTTGTTATTAGATGTAACTTATTCAATGTACTTGGTCATATATACTACCATGATAAAAAATAGTGATCTAAAAAAATAATAGTTTTGGAAAAGTTGTTGAAATTTGATAAACTAGTAATGCATTTATATGTTTATGGGTACTCTAGACTTAACTAAATATTCCATTTTATCCTAAAGTGCTTTTACAACAACGTTACAATTTTTTTCAAAAAGTTTCTTTTGGTAAACCTACAAAACAATGGCAAATACAAAATGGAAATAAAATGGAAAATCACTGACCAATGACTAAATAAGGTGCCTCATATACCATATTAGAGTTCAGTATACTCATCTCCATGATATCTTCAGCATGCAATTACTATAATATTATAAACACATCCTTAATACATACAAAATCTAATTTTTTTAATAATATAATCTATTAAATTTTAATATAAATTATGATTAATTATTGTTTTCTTATAATATATGAAAAATATAAACCCATATAAAAAAATAAAAATATGACTAGTTTTTCTCATCTATTACAATAATAATCAATTTATTAATTTGTAACACTAACTAAAGTTAGATTGCATTAGTTATATAACATTTATATTTTTTAAACCTATAATAAACTAAAATTATATATTTTTAAGGTTAAATGAAGCACTCCTAAGATTTATTACTTAAAAAAAATAGACTTAGCAACGTGAAATTAAAATATTTCACCAACACTTTATAGATTAATGTGTGTTGGGGTCTGATGGCCAAGATTAAATTGATTTAAAATATTGAACTCTTGGGATGTGACAAGTACTCCTAAATCCTCCATCGTGAACTTATTTATTCAATCCCCCAAGAAATTACTCATGGTGTGATATTAGTATGCCTATAATATTGTTACAAATGTGAATGAAACTAATGGCTTCCATGTAAGACACTAGGCCACATGACAGTCTCCTTTAAGTCAAACAAAAAAAATATATAAGGTATGACCAAATCCATTAATTATATAAATTTTTATCTCATAAGTTTAGAACATTGTTTGAGGGAAAACTCATTAGTGTCCTACAATTTGAAGAATAAATTTTATCACTAGAAAATAATTTTATCTAATCCACGATGAATTTTTTACCTCAAACTATTTTGATCATTATGACATGTGAATATAAAGTTACAAGTACAAAATGGTATGACATATAATTTCCTACACTTACTCTCTATAGTATTATGCACATGTATCCAAAAATGGTTTAAAACATGCTCAAGGGTGAAGGTGAGCATGGTCATACATCCTTCCAAGTAGTTCTAACTACTGCATAGACCTAGCCAAGGCTCTGGAAATTTCCTATATTTCTATCATTTTTGTAATTTTTTTGTGATGAAATATATCAATATATTAACTAAACAAAAATATAAAAATTGTAGACATATAAAATTGGCCACCAATGACCTCCAACCAAGGTTCAAACCAATTTATACCAAACATCATAATTTGGGATAAAATCTCTAAAATGTGTTAAATGGTTCAAACATGTCATATAAAAGTACCAACTTATGCTAAAGTATCCCTAAATAGGTCAATGCATTTTTTGTGATTATTAGTTATTCCCAAATCATTTTGAGCCAAAAAGTTAAAAATGTAATTTGATGTTAATTTAGAATCACACGATAGGTGCATGTGTTATTTTGTGTTGACAACATCCTAAATGGGATATTGGTCTTTATTCAAATAACATCATCTTTTAATTCCACTGCACTCAAATTTTGACCCAATAATAAGACATTATGTCTAGTTTGATTAATTTGTGCATGGATTTCAAAAGAATTGTACTAAAAATAGTTTAATATTACTTAGGCAAATTAAACCAAACTATTAGATTAAATACTAATTCCACTTAACATATTGAATACTTATTTATTGGAAATTTGTTTCTAATATTTGCATCATCATGTGACATAATTTCTTCAGGTGGCATCCATAGGCCATAAATTTAAAAAATATCTGATTAAGCCCTTCCATGCCTCATTAATGCCCCTTATTATAAAATCATGAGGATACTTATGTATTTTATTTACTTAATTAGATCAATTCATGATCACACATCTTCATCTTGAGATCGACAGTCATGGTTAAGGTTAGCCCATTTTAAAAATCTATAAATAGAAGGCCTCAGACTCTTAATTTTAAGCTCTCATAAGTGAATGTTATAGTGCATAAATGATTTCAAAACTATTTTGAGATAGTGTTATTATGTCAGAATATTGATTCAATATTCACAAGCCAAAATAGTAAAGCCAATGATGTCAAGGAGAGAATAAGATATGCAAGCTCCATTGCCACAGACTTCTTGAGCACAATCTGAGGAAACCAATGAACAAATTTTTTAAAGCATTCAAGGAAGGTAAGAAATTTTATTTCTTGCATTTTAGTTGTGATTTGTCAATTGTTTTTCTTCACTAAGTTCCCCTTAAGATCTAGGCTAAAGTTTTTAGTTCATTAGTGTGTTTTTAGATTTGATTTCATCTACTAACATCATACTAATCTCCCCTTATTAGATTCTTATGTTCATAAATGGCATGCCTAGTAGGACCCAATGCATAAAACATACTAAGGAGATAAATATGTAAGTTTTAAATAGAGATTTGGATGCTTGATGCTCTCTATATTTGATTTTATAACCTTTTATTGGTTGGGTTTACATAGAGACTATTGATGGTTAGGTGTGACTATCGAGGGTTAGGTCCAACCACTGATAGTTGTGTTATAGGTTAGAAACAGACCTTAAACTTGAGTTTTGGTTCTTTCTATCATGCTTTTTGTTGATTTTTATGTTTCAAATGCTTTTGGATCACTAGACTTAAGTTTAACTCGTAGTTTTTCTCAATCTTTGAACTAACCAAACCTAATATAATGAGTTTGTTTTTGGAGGTTTTACCTTTAGATTCATAGGTCATCTTTAATGGTCTTTTATCAACTAGTGATTATTTTTCTTAACTGCCAATGGTTATCTATTAACCAATCGGTGATGGATGGCTTGAAATCACAGGAGGTTATCCATGACCATCAATAGTCACTATGTGAAATTAAGTCCAAACCCAAGAACTAAATTTCAAACCTCATTTACTAAATCTAGAAATTACTTCCAATCTTGAGGTTATAATCTAAAATTTGTAGTTTGAAGGATTGGTTTGAAGATGAAATTACATGTTTTAACTAATCACACAATTCAGTTGGGGTTATAAAAGGAACTTAGTCCAATCATTGATATTTAAATTTGTGTCTAAAATGAACATGTTTAATCTCACACAATTGAATGTTTGTGTTTGAAAAGAATATAGGAATGGTTAAGTATTAGAAGCATTACATTTATTAGTGCTTCAAATGAATCCTAAGTCTTGAAGATTTCCTTTTGGTGCTTAAGAAGAAATAGGAACTTTCCTTTGGTGCTTTAAAAGAAAAAGAATTGCATGTTTATGTTGTATGTTTTGTGATTATTTTTCAAACATTTTTACAATTGAAGACCAAAGTTAAAAAGAACATCACAAAACAAGTCAATTTGATTATTTAAGACCAAACATACTTGAAAATGTTATTTTTGTATAATGCATCTATCATTACTTGGTTAAAACATTTTGAGAAAAAAGAATTTGTGTGTGTATGTTCTCCCCCTATCTCCTATTGTGAACTTATGGGTTCAAAAGGTCCATTTTTATTAAAAATTGTGCCTTGGTCTAAAGATATAAAAATAAATTTGTCTAGGATCTCCTCAAAACTCACATGATTTGGGTGATCTAAAAACAACTTATAAATCTTTTTTAATTATAATTTATTTCATGCATTTTGGCTTGTGAGGGGGACTTAATTACCTCCCATGGGTTCTATAGGGAAAATTTGACTGGGGGATTCATCTAATGGTATCATACTCATCCTCTCTCCATAGGGGTTTATATAAATTAAGATCTCTCCACTAGGAATATGGTTTGAATGGCTCAACTGTCTCCCTTACTGGTTATTTAATCTCGAGATGTATGATCAATATAAACATCACACTACATTGGGAAAGTTATGCATGTAGTGGTTGTTAAAAGGATAAGACATTTCCATAAAAAACTAACCAATGTGGACTAAATTTACGTGTTTATTATCTTGTTTGTATATGTGAAAGTGTGTAAACAAGGTTTCAATATATATGGTTAAAAACATATAAGTTTTATTCAACCCCGCTTTGGTACACCTTGATAGGATTTAGGATGATATACTTAGTTATATTTTTGTCATTTATGATTGTATTATGTGGTGTGTTAGAGATAAAACTTGTTGTTTAAACCATTTCATGAATGAGTCCTGTGTCTAACGTCACTCCAATGTTTGAGGAGGTATTATGCCATCTATTTAACACCCTGATTTAACTTAGTAAACTTTTGTGTCAAAACATTGAGTATGGAACTTGATTGAGATGGATAATGTTATACTTCCAAAATCATTTCAAGTATTTGAAACATAAATATTATCACATCTCATGGGAGTTCTAACACCTTTACACTACTCAAATTGTTTTAAAAAGACTTATCTTATCTTGTGTCTTAGATATCATTATTGTAACCAATAATTTTAACCTTCTTGGATCTTTATTGAAGTACAGTCACGTTATTCAAATTTGTCTAGTTTGTTGGTCATAAGAACCCTAGTTTACCTTAGTTGAGTCTTTGATTAACTTTTCCAAGTTTAGATTCTAACAATGATTTATTTTTATTTAGGCCTTAACATGCAAGGGTTGATATACATATATTTCTCTTTTTGTTTGTGTAACTTAGGTCAATCCATTACTCAAATTTGGAAACATTATTTTTTGTGCCTTTCTTTGATATAATTACTCCATCTTCATAACTACCTTTTGTTTAGTGCTTTTCACAAATTAGATCATGTTTATATCTAGAATTAAGTGCCTAGTATTTATCAAACTATTCTAAGTTTGTTATATTAATCACCATCAACCTTTATTTCAAGTCTAGTTTTTGACTTCATGTTTGGACAAAAGACCTAGAGAATATTTTCCCTTTCCTAGTTTAGACTTGTTTGGAACATGTTTGGACATTAGAGTTTGACATCTTGTTTTTTAGGTCATTTTACATGACCTTGTTTATGTAAATCATTTAATGTTAGACATTTGATATTATAATATTTTTACAAAATCTTTACATCAAAATTTTTAGAGATTGAACTCCACCCTCGACCAAGTTAGATAGAGTTGAAACCTTTTATATTTTTAGACATAGCTTTTTATATTTTGAAGAAATATAATCCTTATTGTTCTAAAATATTTGTCATCAATTTGACCATGTATAATCTATGATATGGAAATGTTGACATAAAAGAGGAATTTATTTAGGACCTTTACGGAGATGATATTATTTGGGAGATAGATTCATATCCACCACACAACACTCAAATTGGGGAACAAATTCAACATCCTTTGGTTAATTATTTAGTTATCATGCCTCTATATACAAAGCAAAATCAAGAATAGATGGACTGATATTTGGCTAGTGTACCTATAGTTGCAGAAAATGTCAAAAAAAACCCTATTACATAACCATTCCATCATATTATCATCATAATAGAGCTATAGAGGTAGGGCATGATGATTTTACACATCTACCTAAAGGAACTTATAACATATCTTACAATTTGAACAATTATCAAGCCTCTTATATAAACCCTAATGTCATTATACCAATATCATGTCAAGATTCATGTATGATTTTTACATAAAGACGTCTCATAGAAAACCAATTCATGCAAATATAGACATTGTACCAGGCATATCAAAACCTAGTGCATAAATTTAATCAAATGGACATGTCAAATGTACTTTTTATTCAATCACTCACTTCAACAAGAGTTTTATTTGAGTTGACAAGTCAAAAAAATTAGGGTTTCGACCTACTTATGTAGAACACTTCAATTGATAACATGTTTAATATCTAAACCATTAAGAATGTGTCTTTACCTTCTATGCAAAATAGTGAGAAAATTTTATTAGATAATACACAAGTAACATCCAATCCAAACCATAGTGGTGTGAATGCACAAACACATAGTCAACAAAAAAATATGCCTTTAATTAACACCATTAGTGGTTTGTAAACTCAAAGAGTCAGAGATTATACTTCCCAACCTCAACTAATTACCTCTAATGTTAAATAATATAATCCTTCTAGCACCCACCCACAAGGATTAAGTATTCATCCAATGGTCAATGCCATGTCATAATATAATGTGGCAAATCCTACTCCTCCTTAACAGGTGATGAGTAATATTCCACAAAAGTAGGCATAATCTAATCAACCCATGCAATAGAGGTAGAACATATTACCACCTCAATAGAGGGAAACTAATGTTCTACCTCATTAGGTAGTAAAAAACATACCTCTTTCATCAAAGACTAACATTTCAATCCAAAACCAAATGATGTCTAACCAACAATGTATAAATATTAGTTTGTGATAGATGCTAAATATCCAACATGCATATACATCCCAAATAGGATTAGCACAAAAAAAGGTTCAAATTTTCATCAAGTACCTATTAGGTAATAGTTACCTTTTGTCGAAATTGTTCCATAAGTTCAATGATAAGGTCTTCATTCACAAGTCCTTCTCATTCAGCTAGATATCACTTATCAGTAACATATCCCTATTCAACTGCAGAAGGGATAATACATCCATATACCACCATTGCAATATTAATATTCCTAACATCAAGCCTATTTTCCCAAACCCAACTAAAATATCACACAACCAAAAGTATAATTTAAATAATTTCACCCTAATCTATGCATGCATAATCCTAGACCATTTTCTAGCCAATCCAACATACCCTAGAAAATACCTCCATCATACTGAAGTCAATGTAATCCACTTGTGACTACTCAACCATTACCTCAAGCCAATTCTCCCACATGTTTCCTCAAACAAAAATTACAAAAAATTAAGGATATAATTACCACCATCCAAACTGGGAAGCAAGTCAAAATGTTTAATTTAGATGATGTGTGTTCTTACACTTTCAACATGGAGTATTTAAAGATACTATTTCCTCCAAGGTATGATCCACTAAAGTTTCAAAAATATAAGGGGTAAGGTGACCCTAAACCCCATCTAACAAAATTCTTTATTGCATGCCAACTAGCAGCCTTTAGTAACTTTTTTTTTTAGTAACTTTTTTTTTTAATTTCCAAAAACTTTAGCTAGACAAGCCTTTGGATGGTTCCTGAAGTTACCAAATAATTCAATTTCTAATTTCAATTATATTTTAGACAAATTTGTGTAGCATTTATCTTAGAATCTTGAGCATAATATTTCATTAGTAGACTTGACATAAGTAAAATAAAAACTAGGTGAAATATTTGCAAGCTATTTGTAGTGACAGAGAGACATTGAAAGCCATTTTACCCATAGTCTAACAAATAAATAATTATCCATTGTGTTTACCCAAAATCTACATAATGAGATGTCTTACTATCTAGAGTTATAGTGTGCACATACATTCAAAGAAATCATTGATAAAGGTTTAATGATTTAAATATCCATTATTAACACATGGATCATTAAATTAACCTCCTCAAATCAAAATAATGGCCAAAATCTACATCTGGTTTAAGCACATATGTCATAACCAACACAAACTAGTAACAATAACAAACCCAAACAATTTAATCACAAGAAGAATGTTTTAAGGACAGGAGTAATAGACTCATGACATGTCCAAATGATAAAATCACCATCTACTCAACCTATGTCACCCTTTCAACTTACTCCTAAATAACTTCCTTTTTAGCAACTGTAGCACATGCAAAAAGTGCAACAAACTAGACTAGCAAATTAAATGCAATAAATACAATAAATACCTATGCCTTTTTAAAACCCTCCTCCTCTAGTGAGAAAAATTACTACTCATCATGATTTTAATAACCTTGTAGAGCCCATAGAATAAGTCTTTCATTAGTGCATAATAAATAACTTGATTATATAACCTATTCTGATAGAATAATTTTTTGAGGGTACTGACATTCTAGACTAGTACAAACCAAAACAATTCTATGATTTTCATAGGGTAAATCACCATAATTTGTAGTGTTATGTGCAAATTAGATATTTAATTCAAAATATGTTAAAAAATAAAAAGATCACATTAGATCATGGAGGTTCTACCTCAAATCAGAGCCTTGGCATCTATCATAATCTTTTTTCCCAATATAATAATAAATAACAATAACAATGGCCAGTGTAACATCAATAACAATAGTATCAACAACCAAGGCCAAACCAACAAACTCAACAAAACCAATAGCAGAACCAACAACATCAAAATATTAGATAAAATAAATGTCATAATGATAACAACCAATAAACATACCATGTCATTGCACATGAATATAATTTAGTTGTAGGCCATATTATAAGAGGTTATTTTAACACCATTTCCATTAATCCTAGACCAAGTAGCAATAAGACAAGACTACTGCAAATCATACCCAATCAACCAAACCATTATATCGATCTTTCCTTGATTTGGGACCATACAAAGGTAAACCAACAAGTAGGGATTGCCATGTTAGGACCTTATACTAATAAGTTATCATTAGCCCATGGCCATGTGTAATTGTATTGGCAATAGAGAATTATCCTTTCTAGTCCCCCTCCACCATCATTTATTAGAAATAATGGTCTTGTACCTAATCCCAATTATGTAATCACAACTCATTGGTCAAATATTACCATACCATGCCCATTACCATCTACCACTTCAACCATCATCCAACTAGTTCTTCTACCTCATAACAAACCATTTACCACTATCCAAGTAATTATGTTTAACATTATGGAATAATTGCAAAATATGTTAACATTAATCTTCATTTTATATTTTTTGCACATGTCTACAATCCACAAAAACATCCTAATAGAGTTCTTTGGTCAATCCATAGTTGTAAATTACATATCTCTTGACAAATCTCCAGCTTTGGTTGGACATCAAGATCTATCCCAACAACTTTCAATAAAAATGACATGTCATCCCTTGGCCCATTGCATAATAATCCATTATATATCCAAGTCTACATAGAGAGGCACAAAATAAAATTTGTCCTCATAAACATTGGATTGGATCTAAATATAGGATCTCTAAATCTTGTCAAGCTTATTAGGTATACCTCAGTAGATCCCCAAGTAAAAATAATCACCATCAATACCTAAAACAATGAAGAACAATAATGATAAGGCACCATTATCTTGTTAGTTATCATTGGGCCCTTGACCCATGATACACTTTTCCATGTGAAACATCTTGATTTATCATACATTATGTTTCTGGGTAGACCTTAGTTACACAAGATTTGTGCAATCCCATCAACACTATACCAATATATCATGTTTTCCCACTCAAGGATCAATTTTAGTAATTTAGGAGATTTACATCCATATGTGCATTCAAAACATCCTGACATCGAGTTCAAGAGATATAATTACCATTTCAACATGAATTCAATCACCAAATAGGATAAAGGGAAGTCCATACTTGTTGATTTACCAGAGGCTAACTACATTGAACCTTATACCATTAATTCCCTTTCCTAGATGCTACCTCTTAAAATGTCCAATCATTAAACCATCATGGATAATGGCTAAGGATAATACTTAACCCATGACACCTTTCACATTACAAAACCTACATAGAACCCTAATTCATTTGGAAGACCAAAACCCAAAGTACTCATGCAATGGCAAAGAAATGGCAAAGGCCACATATATAATCTAGCACCTATCACTTTTATATATACCTATAATAAATAATAAGACCCTCTCGAAAGAGATAAATGATGGTTATATAATGAGAAATAGGCCAATTTTTATATGAATTACAAATATCCCATTCCTAATAATATTATGGAGAATGAATACTATGAAGGAGTAAGTCTCAAGGTAAATTAATAGGGAACACTTGAGCCGATGTCAATGACTAAGTGCAAAGGAACCTATGGACTTGGATATAAAGCTCTTGAGGGTGAACCAACATCTCCTATTCATGTTCCATTGTGAACAGGTAGTAACAACAATGCTTATAGTGATGTAAAGTTAGGCCATGACCAATTTGATGACTTATCCCAAACCAACCTATTTGATAATAATAGAATTTTTACTATTAGACTAGTCATTCACCATAATCCATTAAAATTATTTTATCTCCAACTATTAAACTTAGAACAACATGAATCTTACCTACCAGTTTATTAGTTATATAATTATTAAGTCTTCTATGATTTTCTAGGCCTTAGGGATAATGTTTAGTTCGAAGATCATAAATATAGATTCTCAATCATGTTGGATCCTGAATCCTATTTTGGAGAGTGAGTCAACATCCTTAGGCAAAAGAAAATAAATAAAAATATTAATGTCCCAAAGTGAAAAGCTCTTTGAGTCACTTTCTAACCATAGAAAAATTAAAGATAAAGGACAATCTAATGGTGAAAACATGTTTCAAATGCCACTAGATGGTGGTGTTCAAACTTCTTAAATTTTAGACCAAGAGACCACCAATGACAAGCTTGTATATGGGTTAAATTTTAGTCTTGAAGAGTAGTAGGATTTTTATCACATCATCTAGGATCACAACAATGAATAACCTATCTACGGATTTACATTCAGTCTTAAAGAACAAAAAGCCTTCAATCAAATCATAAAAGAATTTCCCACTATTTTTTTTCACATGGATATATCTCCCCTTAGTGGATTATGATTCATCATGTCTATGAGAACTTTATGAACAAGTACTAATAGAGGAATATAACATAGCCAAATAGTTCCAATCTTTTCCCAGTATTCTTGAAGATGGTTTGACCCTTCTAGTTGAAGGCACAATAGAGGTAAACATAGGGTCTCTAGATGACCCAAAGAGGATTAAATTAGGCATGTATCTCATTGAATATGAACACAAAGTTTTAACATCCCTTTTTAGGGAATTTTTAGATATATTTGTATGGGCATATTCTAACATTCCTGGTTTGAACTCTGCCTTGGTTGTTCATCACCTTATGGTACATCTTGGTGCCAAACTAATGAAGAAAAAATTATGAAAAATGCATCATCACATTATTATATTGGTAAATAAAGAGTTAGATAAGCTATTGTAAGTGATATGTATCAGGCCAAATGACTATTTTGATTAGATTTTCAATGTAGTACCAATCAATAAAAGGCTAGAAGGAATCAAAATTTGCACTAATTTTAGGGATGTTAATAAAGATTTCCCTGAGGATGACTTTCTATTGTCATACATTATCATGATAGTAAAATCCACAATGGGTTATGAGATGCTTTCACTGATGGATAGTTTCTTAGGCTATAATCATATTATAATTGCTATAGAATATCAACACAAAAAAATGTTCACCACTTTATGGGTAACATTCAAAGAGCTATGACAATCATATATTATGATATGGTGCATGCCATTGTAAAATATTATGTCAAAGACATACTAGGCAAATTAAAGTCTAGGGCCTATCATACAAACATTCAGGAGGATATTTGAGCAACTATGTGAATACAAAGATAGGCTCAACAATAAGAAATGTGTTTTTAGCATTACTTTTAGGAAACTGCTTGGCTTCATTATGTCTCAAAGGGGCACTGAAGTCGATCCAACAAAAGTATAAGCCCTAACAATGATGCCACCATCAACCAATCTAAAGTAGCTCCATAATTTATAAGGTAAGATCCAATCCATCAAGCACTTCATTTCTCAATTGGCTGATAAATGTCACCCATTTACAAACCTACTAATGAAAGGTGTAACATTTCTTTGGGATAATAATTGTCAAAACAATTTTCAAGAGATAAAAAGACCATCTAGTGAATCCACCAATCTTATTACCTATTATACTAGGGAAACCATTCCTTTTATATTTATTGGTGATAGATCAAGCCCTAGGGGCCCTTATAGCTCAACATGATGATAATGGAAAGGAACTTGAAGTATACTACCTAATCTATACACTAGTATCATATAAACACAATTATACACCCATCTAAAAACCTTATTTAGCCATGGTCTTCGCAACTAAAAAAATGAGACATTTCATGTTGAAAAATAAGACCATGGTAACTTAAAATATAGATCCACTCATGTATCTACTATCATAAATAGATTTACAAGGCCACATGGCCAAATGGATCATGTTTCTCATTGATTTTGAGATATAATATGTGAACCAAAAAGAAACATCAAGGGGCATGTTCTTACAGATCAGCTTTTTGAAGCACCCCTTGTGGATACAGAGCCATTGATATTCCAATTTCCCAATGAATCCATTATGACCATCATTGAAAAACCTCTTAAACAAAAAAACTATAAGTTCTAATTTGAGGGATCATTCATAACACATAAATCAGGGGCATGCCCTTTATTTATTACTCTATATGGGGATTTAGTTCCTAAGCCATTAAAAATCAACTTTCCTTGTACGAATAACATGGTTGAATATGAATCACTCATGGGACCTGTTTTATAGGAAATCTAATATAAAATAGCTCTTCTAAAGGTTTATGGTGATTCATATTTAATCATCAATAATGTTACATACTAATTTTATACCAAAGATGACTAATTAGTTCCCTATAAGGCCATGGTTGACACTCTTAACCAATGAATTGTCAACATATAATTTGAACATATACCAAGGCAAGGTAATAGAATAATATATGCAATAACTACCATTAGGTCACTCATTCAACATAGAAACATGGTAAAAGACTACCAATTTTGAATTGAAAATATACTAGTGTCAGCTCATCAACCTTCCACCATCATAATGATTTATGATATTGTTGGTCCTAGGTCTACATAGTATTCAAAATTATACACTTACCTATATGACCAAATTATACCACTATAGTTATCCCAAAAACAATCCATAGCCTTCACCCATCATGCCCATCATTATACCTTATAAGTGGGGCAATCCCATCCAAAAATTTCCTATGTAGTGGTTATTATTGGCCAACAATGCAAGTAAATGTAGCTGCATATGTAAAAATATTTGATAAATTTCAACAGCATGTTAATCTCATTCATGCCCTAGCCAAGACTTTAAAACTAATGTTGACCCTATGTATATTTTCTACATGGGTCCTTGATCTTATTAGGAATATCAATCCCACCACATTAGATGACCATAAACATATCCTCATCAACATGGAATATTTCACTAAGTGGGTCGAAGCTATACGCCTTATGTGACTAGAAAGTAAATTTCTAAAATAATTTTCAACCACCTCATTTTCCACTACGATATTCCTTCTAACATTATATCTAATAAAACAGGATCATTCAATAAAAAATATGTCAAAAACATGTGTTGAATAACACGTCAAATAACATTTTTCCATGGCATATTATCCCCAAGGTAATGTCTAGGCAAAAGCATCAAACAAAACCATTGTCAACATCCTAAAAATGATTGTCAATGATGTCGGTTGTGATTGGCACCTTATAAATTTTCATTCCCTTTGGGAATATTTTACCAATAATTTCACCCCAATAGGAGCCACTCCATACTCATTTGTTTATGGTAATGAAGCCATTCTTCCAATTGAGGTCAAGTTATCATCTTTATGTATCTCTTTAAAATATGTTTTGGATGATTAAGACAATCAAGTTAATCAAGTAGCTTGCCTAAAATAAATGGATTTGATTGATGAGAAATTAATGGACATAATATACAATCTATAGGCATATTAGAACTAACTTTATGCCCAGTACAATCAACATGAGAAACATAGAGAATTCAAACTTGGTGATGTTATCTTTAAAGAAAACCAAAAGAATACCACAATTGAAAAGAAGCATAAAGGCAAGCTCAAATCCAATCGGGTGGGTCCTTTCATCATTATTATGGACTATGGAACATGACCATATAGGATCACCACACCAGATGGAGATGAACTTGATGAACCTATGAAAATTGTACACCTCAAGTGGTACTATGATTAAGTGATATGATTTATTGTCTATGAGGATTGTTTCAAGTTGTACCATATTATCAATATTCTTCCTTGTAGCCTACCATCCTACCATCTTATCATCCTATCATTCTACCAACCTTTCATTATCTTGTCACTTAGCCATTCTAACATCTCATTATATTGACCTAACATATTATAATCATGTATTACCCTCGTTTATATGACTTTGGTTCATCCATTAGTTTCATGTTTATCATGAATAATTAGTTCAATTTCAACAGTTGTTTCAAGAATTTTAGATAGAGGCAATATTTTGGAGCAGTAAGATAAAAGTTTTGGAACTTGCATCCTTCCTTTCTTTTTCCCTTTTTATCATGTTTATTTATGTAAGCCTAATTATATCTGCCTACATGTGCAAATAATTGTTTCATCGATCTTACTACTAATTATAACCACCTATGGGAAAATTAGTACCATTGATATGATCAGGTGTATCCTAGTTATAAGTTCTTATGGGAAAACTAAGGGGAAATATTTATTTATTGGTCCTTAACATACCAATTAGTCATTTATATGCCATATTATACCATCATCTGAACTGTGTCAGTTTTTCTTGAATTGGTTGATACACTAGTCAAATTCTTCCACTATAAGGTAGAAATACTATGACCTAGGGCCATTTTGGGATTATGTGGGTCATACTTGATTCACAATGAAGTCAGCTCAGTGCCTCTTTGCTATCACATTCTCCTTGTTTTGAGAGAAACCTAATAAATAAACTCACCATTTTGTGAGCATCCTTTCAAGTTTCTCCATGCTCTTGCCACTTTGTGATATAAGATCATTTAGTATCTCATCATTCTTGATCAAGTTGGAATACTCTAATGTTCCAAAAATATTTTTAAAATTATTTAGAGAAACCAAAAGTGTTTACCACTTATTTTCTTTAAATATTCTGAGAACCCACTCTAATTTACAAGAAATCACTTCTCGTTTAGTTTCCCCATCCTTTTTGACCTTTTATCCCATGCACTTGTCATTTTGAAAGATCATTCTTATATTCTTATATCACATTCATCATGTTTATTTTTCATTAGTTATCATTTTCTTCCCATTTTTTTGGAAAACTATATTTGTCTTGAAGTTTTGTTGAATATCACATCCATATTACTATGTAGGTAATATCCACTTGCCTATTGCATATAGAGACACCTTGGGAACCCCCTTCCTTTTATTTTATTCCCCCATCTTATTTGATTAATAAGTTGTCATGATATTTTAGGGGCAATGTTTATCATCAAGTTTTTGTTATGTTGTTTGTATTAACATTATGACTGACCATTTTTTATTTGTTTGTTTGTTTGCTTTTAGTACTGTTACCTTGATTCAGTCTATGTGTGTTCCTTAGATAATTCCTTGTATGTGTTACTCCCTAATCCATCTATATTCATACTTCAAGATTGTTATCACTATTTTTATCATTGGTGTATTGTTTTCCCTTGAGTATTTGATCCCAAGAGTCAGTTCTTATGTATATTTCAGCCAAGTCCATATGGTTTTCTATCATGATGCCTATCATCATGTGCTATATAAAAAATTAAATTCAAGAAATCTACATGGTAATATATCAATGATATCTTTCCTTGGAAATTATCTCCAATCCTGAGCCAACCCAAGTCATATCCTAAATAGAGTAATTAAGTTACTAAATAATTTCAACCTTTGTTAGTTTAGAAAAGCATCTCCCTACTATCAAGTTATCTCGATTCATATTTATCCTCTGTATCAAGTTGTCATCATCTTCTTTTTAGTTAACATCTATCAATCATGTATGCCATAATTTACACCCAATGAATACAAATCGTTATGGAAAAATTATTACACACCATCCCACTTGCATTCTCAATGATTCTAATTGACTTTGGGTAAATCATTGTGTTATCACTAATTCTATTCATTTTATTTCTTTTTCCTACTTGGGGCATGTTTTCATCCTATTTATCTATCCTAATTGGGGTAGTTCTATCTCCTCATTGATTTTAACCACCTTTGGTAAAATCATTATGTTATCATACTAAATTTCCACTATTAGGGTACAATGCTTATAACTACCTTTGGGAAAACCATTGCACACCATTCCACTTGCATTCTAAATGATTTTGACTAGCTTTGGAGAAATCATTGTGTTATCACCAAATTATTTTCATTTATACAATCCTCTTATTTCCTTCTTTTGACGAACCATTTGCTAACCCATTTTGCCAACCACTCCCTTGAGGGGGCACCCTATAGTTCATCCATTGGAAATTGGTTTCTAATATTTGCATCATCATGTGACATTATTTTTTGAGGTGACATCCATAGGCCATAAATGCAACAAATATTTTATTAAGATATCTTATGCCTCTTATTTACAAATCATGATGACACACATATTAATCATGAGATGGATGGTGATGGTTGATCCTAGTCCATTTAGAATATCTATAAATAGAAGGCCTCACTTTCATAATTTTAAGCTCTCATAAGCAAAATTTATAATGCACAAATGATTTCAAAGCTATTTTGATATAGTGTTATTATGACAAAATATTGAGTCAAGGTTCACAAGACAAAGACACAAAGCCAATGATGTCAAGGAAAGAAGGAGGTAGCCAAGTTCCATTACCACAAACTTGTTGATCAAAATCTAAGTAAGCCAATGAAGAGATATTTTAGAGCATTGAAGGAAGCTAATATTTTTTCTTGCAATTTAATTATGCTTTGTCAATGGTTTTTCTTCACTAAGCTCCCCCTAAGGTCTAGGATTAAGATTTTTATTCATAAATGTTCTTTTGGATTTGATTATATATACTAACATGATACTAATATCCCCTTATTTAATTCCTATATTCACATAAATAATTCATAAAAGAAATATAGGTGGTATGAGAGTATGCCACACCACACTAGGTAAAGCATAAGAGCCTAAATTAAAATCACCACTAAAAACTAGGAAAACTCTAAGATCAAGTCACAAATTCATAATAAAATATAACTTTAAGTAGATATGGCAAGGCCAAAATGTTGGGAATCCATATCATCAGGACCCCAAGCTCAGCTTAGAAAGTCATTGTCATCTATAATAAGCTCCCAACCAATAGTTTAAGTCATGCCATTTTCTTATTCATATGTCCAAGTGGGCAAAATGGACTGAGAAATCATAGGGAACTTGTCCAACATGTCTGATCTACCTCTAGTTGGCACCCCCTAAGAATCTAGGTACAATAGAGGAAGAGCATCCTAGTTATCCTGTTTAGTTAGGGAAGGAGGTGATGACTGCCACCCTTGCTGTTGCCTAGGAGTTAGCACTACTAGTATGGAGTACTATTATGACTATTTTAATTTTGAAACTATATTTTTATTAAATATTTAATTTAAAATATATTTTTCATATGTGAAATTAGACATGATTTAATAGGACATAATAAGGGATAGAGCATAGTTTGCCTATCATGTGCACCAAGAGGAGGAAATAACCCATTGACATCAAATTAAATGACCTCTCTACACGATTGAAAAAGAACCCATGTGCATATGTCTTTTTTACAGTGGACTCTCTTATTTTCTAATGGTGACCCCATGACCCTATTTTTTAAGATTCAAATGTATGCATCTTCATTGTAGGTTAGGAATAATGGTTTTTTTTACAATATTGAGATGATATACATTTTAATATTGAGTGGATGCCTCAAATGTAAGGCATAATTATCTATAACATGACAATAATTATTCTGATCAGGGGTTAAATTTGACAACTTTCTAAACATATTTTAAATATTTAATGATAAAATATAATTAAATTATATCTTTAACGGTATTAAATTAAGAACAAAAAATTACACAGCCTGTTAATATGATTTTTTAAATAAAAAACACTCATTTTAAAATATTAATAATTTAATACATTAAATTATAGTTAAAATGAAAAATAGGTTGTGGCATATGGTAGTTCCAATAATGGCATGAGTCATCAATATAATCATTACATCTAGATAAATCTATCAACTATTCAATATGAAAGTTGAAGGGAAGGTTAATCTACCATAAGATATGAGTAGGGATTTTTAAATCAATGTTATTAGTACTAGAGGGAGGGACTATTGTCTTCTCTTTTCATTAACATGTGATTAAAATTTACTCCTATGTTCATTTGAATTGCATTGATTTAATTATTGGATAATATGTCATAACTTTCACCAAATTAAACTATAGCTTCTTTAACAGATCAAATAAAATATGTGATTTGAAGCACTCTAATTGATAAAAAAAATGGGATGTTATGAAATATTTCACTTCTATGGAGGGAATGAGTTGTCAATAGGAATAGAAATAATGAATGTTTTTTAATGCTACATAACTGCATACAACTAACATTTTAATCCTTTGTGTTGTCATTCAAATGGGTTATCTATTATCATAAATAATTTCATGCAATTATATTCTTTATGGTCTATAGAGATAATGGTGGTGGTGGGAGAAGCATTGGTAGAAATAGAGGCCAAGGTGATGGTGATGGAAGTGTAACAACATAATTGTTATTTCTTTTCCTATTCCCTGAGTCTTATAACATCTCCTCAAAAAATGTTGTGTGGGTGTTGGGAAACCTATTTTTTTTCCTTTGGTAAATGATTTGCAGTATTACATTATTGCCTATGATGGATGTATATTTTTTATTGATTTTTTTTAATGTTTTGTGCTTATTTAGTTTTCTTTGCTAACCCTAAATTTGTATTTTGATTTTAGGGAAAAATTTATGCCATGCTTGGTAGGGAATACAAAAGAACAAAACGTGGTACACCTTCATGTCATGATGATATTCTCCTGTACTAAAACTTACTATGCTAAAGAGAATTTTGATCTTGACCTATATTACAATCTACTACGCTGATGCTATTATTTATATTTGTCTATAGTATTATTTTGTAGGAGAATCTGATTTGGTGAGGCTTGCAAAAATAGTGCATCAATAGCATAGAGGGTGTGGTGGATCGATGGAGTTTAGATCTCATTCTACCCCTTTTCTTATATCAAATGAGATAAATATTAGCCTTTCCTCCATTAAAAATGAAATTATTCTATAGCATTACTATAGCACTTAAATATGCCATTTGTTATGAAATTCAATGTACATACAATCCTAATTTTTTTATTATCATGTAGCATGAAATCGCACTTGTCTGGAAGAAAACATTTTTGGGTAGTACCATGCAAGGTTTATAAGTCGGTTTAGTATACTGGTAGTCTTCATATTTTTCCATTCTTTCTTTTATATGGAATTTGGCCTGGTACACTTATTTTTTATTATTATTATTATTATTATTATTATTATTATTATTATTATTATTGTTATTATTATTATTATTATTATTATTATTATTATTATTATTATTATTATTATTATTATTATTATTATTATTTCATGTTTCTTTTTAGGCTTTATTTAAGATTTTTCAATTTACTTATGGAAATTTAATGGATTATGCCTAGATTGTATGCCGAACCTAAAAATAAAGTTATTTTTAAGTGCATCAATGAAAGGCTTTTAGCTTTTTAGGTGGTTTGTATTGGTTTAGATTCATTAGGGTTTTATCTTTAATTCAAAAGGCTTTTAGGTTATTTGGTAGTTTGTAGTGATTTATATTCATTCTCAATTCCCTATTATTCATCCCACTCTTACTGCCACCGAATATCTACTAGAAGCTTACATATAGTGGCCCTCCTTTGCTTTACTATATAAATAGAGATAATTATTTTATTTGATACCAATAACGTAAACACTGTATTAGATCCTATACCCAAATACTTTCCCCTTTTCTACCAATTTATGGTTATGCAATGGTTATTCCATGGCTACCAAGGTTTTCAATAGGTAGAGATGAGTGGTGTTTATAGGTGATGAGTGTTGACAGTGAATTACATAGGGACTAAATACAGGTTTCTATGGGAAAATGCTGAAATGGGTTGTGAAAGGGTACATCTCACGAGATAATTAAGTCATCCACTAACTATCATGATTTTACCTAATTAGTTTAATTTACCTTGGTATATTCATTTAATATTGTCTGTCCACCACCTATAGTAGTTAATAATTTCATTTTCATCTTGTAATTTCCTTTTACATGCAAGGTATATCGATATATTTCACAATGTTGTGCCTTTCACTACATGTTTTTTATTTTTGTAGAATTTTATTATTTTATGTGGTGTTCTTTAGATTTCAACCTTAACATTGCATATTTTAGCCTACCATAATTCTCTTCATCATAATAAATTATATTTATATCTATTAGATATTTAAATGACTGTAGATCATAATTGTTAAAAAACATTTGGTTGAGAAAACCACATTAAAAAACTATCTCACAAAGATTTCTATTTCTTCTTATTCTATATATTTAATGTGTTTTTCAAGGACTGATTCTTGAATGTTGCCTTGGATTATAATATTTAAATCTAAATAGTGATACAAAATGATCTTAGTGAAAATTTCTTTTCTAAGCATTATTTTATTGGTGGAATTAGGTATTGGCTATTAAAAAGCATTGACAATGTGTACATGCTTTTCCTTATTTTGGTTTAGAAATTCCATAGTCATTGTCAAATAGTTCTAGTTATCAAATCCAAATTTTTGTCTGACCATGACCAATCATTCAATGCATAGATGGGCATGCATTTTTTCCTAATAACAATCATTAGACTAGAACTAAATAGTTATAATAGATCAAACTCCCCACATGGACTTGGAATTATATTTACTTATTTCTTAAAGATTGTCTAACATCCAATCTCATATCAAATTTTCATTTAGGAGTCAGGATTAACAAAATTATATGAGGTGGAAACTGTGTTTTTTATTTTGAGTTTTGACGACATTCAAATAAGTCAAACAATTTTTTTAAACAAAATCATTTGATGGAATTAAATCCATATATGGGCATGCATTTTTTCCTAATAACAATAATTAGACTAAAACCAAATAGTTTTAATCTTTCAAACTCCCCGCAGGGACTTAGCATTCTATGCCCTTGTTTCTTAAAGATTGTCTGATGTCGAATTTCATATCAAAGTTTCATTTAGGAGTCAGGATTAGAAAAATCATATGGGTTGGAAAATGTGTTTTTTATTTTGATTTTGGAATATTTCTTACATGGTTTTATTCTAAAAAAATTATTGTATACATTCAATCTCCCATGTCATTTTTAGTTCTTGAAAAATGGCTATGCTCATTGGCTTGCTTTAGTGTTAATCTCCCTTTTGATGGGAAGATCACATTTTTGGTTATCCCTTAATGATGTAGATGTATACATTATTTTTCTTCCTTCAAAGAACATATCACCACAGAACCCTGAATGCTCTCATTGACTAGCATTCAATCAATGGCGTATTTAAGTTTTGAAATAGTAAACTATGGTTAAAATGAAAAAAAAAATTGATGGATGGTAAAATAAATTGCATGATGGATTATAGTAAATATATTGTACATATTTTCCAAGGTTTTAAAAATTAATGTCTAGTTTTAATGAATGCAAAATAAAATTTCATAATCTTAATATGTACATGGTTATTCTAGGTATTATTATTATTATTATTATTATTATTATTATTATTATTATTATTATTATTATTATTATTATTATTATTATTATTATTATTATTATTATTATTATTATTATCATTATCATTATCATTATCATTATTAATTAATTAAAAATATTAATTTCATATTTAGTTTTTTTATATTTAAAAATATAAATAAATTTATTGTACCAATGTATTAAAGATGATATGTATCCCATTTAAATGTTATATCAATTATTATTTTTTATTTTTATTTTATATTTGAATTTCTAATTAATTTATTTATTTATTATTATAATTATTTATAAATAATTAGTAATATTGATGACATATTTAACTTATAGATATATTAATATATAAATAAATTTATAGTAATAATGTATTAAATTTGATATGTAACTTACTTAAATTTTATAATTTAATGGATATTATTAATAAAAAAAAATATTTTATTCCATTAAAGAGTTGTTTAATTTAAAAATATTCATTTTTTTTAATGTATATTATTTTTATTATGATAATAATATTAAATTTTTAGTTTTTAATTAATCTATACATTCTATCAGAATTATTTTATTGAATGATTATGAGTTATAATTTAAATATAGTGAAAATATTATGATAAGCTATAGTATTTCTTATATACATTTACTATTATATAAATTATATATATATATATATATATATATATATATATATATATATATGAAAATTATAAAAGTTAAAAATAAGAAATGAACATCATGACCAAAGTGATATTAATTAAATACTATCACCAAAATATTCTCTTGATGGATAAGGTCAACTATGAAATTTAACCTCTACTTTTGCACAATATATCTATATTTGTTTAATGAAAGATAATTCTTTTATTGTCAAATAAATTACAAATTCTTAATATCATTTTTTAAGACTAAATTTTCTATTTTCAAATAAATAATATTATAACAAAAAATCAAAATTATAAATTTTTTTCATATTCTTATATTAAAAAATTATATATTAATATATGTTTTTAAATATTAAGAAAATAAAAAAAAATTTATAACTTTTGAAAAAATAAGTAAAGAGAAGGATTATAAAGCAGAAACAAAATGTAAATTAAGTATGAAAATATTATAATCTCAAGGGTGGTTTAGCAGTTAGTCCATACTTTTTTATTGTAATCATGATATTGAAATAAATAAAAATAAATATAGTTATAAATAAAAGTCATTTACAACAAACACATTGTATATTGAAAAGAATAAAAATTGTGAATAATCATTTTCTTATTAACAAAATATCCCATATCTAATATATTTTTACAACCTTCATTGAGATATGTATAACTTAAATGCTGCTCAAGTTTCTACTGTTAATTAATTTAAACTCACCTGGAATACCTTATTAGCTCCATTGTTTTATATATTAAATGCAAAATTTATAATAAATTATGATCAATAATTAAAATATAAAATTGGATGATCAACACCAGGTTAATATTTGAAATCTACAATTTACATTAGCATTATTTACATAATATAATCAATTATAATAGAATAACAATAATAAAATTATTTAATTTAATAATTTTTAGACAAAAACATTATAAAAATAATTTATTTCATAAAATTTTTGCTTACATAAATTATTTTATGTTATCATTTTTTATCTCTACAAAAATAATTTACCTAAATTTAATATAACATTATTATACTATAACACATAACAGAGTCAAAACAACAATTTCGCATTATAATAGCGTCGACAATTTTAGCTTTCCTAAACATGTGATCAGATATATTGAAGATCTCATCCAAAATAGACTTTTTTGCTTAAACCGTAATTCGTATTGAGCCAAATAGTGGAGATCGTAGGCCAGTGCTAGCGCTGCATTATTAAGAGTTATAAAACGGGGACCCATTGAAAGAGACGAAAATAATTATAACTTTTTTTCGGTGGAATCCAGACAATAGCATAAAGGAAAGTTTACAGTGAATTGCCACATGTAAGGAGGAGACAATGACCCAACATTCAATTTTCCGACGGAGTCTTGTACAATACTGCCAGATTCGTGTACCCCTGCGCATCGAAGTCTCGGACCCTATCGATCACGCGATTCAATAATCTGATTCGATTAAATAAGAAATGGGCCTCCCGTTCCTGACGCGGTTTTGGCCAGGAACGCACGTTTATGCTCTCTTCAAAGCAAATGACTCTGCAGGCGGGTACATTTAACTTTGCCTTATTTTGTGGTTTTCCACATGAGACATTAGCCATGACAAAACCCTTCGCAACCAATTACGTTACATACTTAGCTACCGCTTCGCACTTCCAATTATTGTTATTATGTTCTCAATTATTGTTTGTATGTTCTCATTAATAAGTATTGCAGAAGGAAAAATATATTTAAATAATATTTAGGAAATATTTCAATATTTTTATGTCAAATATTATGTTAATTTTAATAATTGAGAAAAAAAATTGTATTTTATTTATTTTTATTGATTTAACGAAAAATATGTAAATTGAAAATTGATTTTTATAGTCTTGTTTTGGTATGTATTAATAAAAAATGATTAAACAATAAAAATTGTATAAAAGAACAACAATTAGTTTATTACAATTTCATTATTTACTGTATTTGTATAAGGTTAAATTATTTTACCCAGAGCGATGAACTGCGAAGGGAAAGTTTTTATAGAAACCAGAGTTCCAAACTAAAATTGGGATAGAACAAGAGTCTTAGTCCCTAAAAAACATAAAACTGACAACGAACCACTCAATCACCCAACTGACCAGAAAGTCTAGATAGAGAGAACTAAAAATGAAACACAACTACTAAAATGATAATGGATGTTTAGTGAGAAAAAATGTCATTACCAGTGAACAATATGGAAGAGAGCATGCAATAAAGATGGGAAGGGGGAGGGGAGCGGGGTGTGGGGCATGGGTGGGCAAGGTGGTTTAAGGACGAGCGGATCCTCTAAATGGCACATCAAGCCCAAATAAAAATGACAAACCCAATAAATAAAGATGAAAATAATCATGATCAGTTGAGATTTAGCCTTCACCTAGGAGGGAATTCTTCCAACATCCTCTATCACTATTTTAAATCAAGTCTTAATATTTTTATATTGATATTTATGCGTAAGATGTTTTGATTCTATGTTTAAATGACATGCCCAACTCGTTGTTTGGTTTCACACCACTCGAATAATAGAGGGGCAGATTATGGAATGTAAGAGGCATCACTTGATCCAATAAAGATATCAACTAACATCCTAACTTTATGACCATTGATATCTGATGACTGAGAAACCAACTCCCTCTCAGGGCTAAGAATATCCTCCAACACCACCTCTTCACGAGAAGAAATGAAATTTTTGGAAAAGAAATGAGAGAAAGAATTAATAAGGTAGGAAAAAAACACAATATAACTGTGTTAGAAAAAGTATTTATTGGAAGATCCCTCTTTCTTTTTATAGAGCCTCTAATAAATCGAGAAAACTTGAGAAGAACAAATTATAATATGGTGTCCAATCTAATTGTATTGAAAACATTTTAAGGAGAAGCCTTTTGGTTGATGAATTGAACCGAAGAACCTTAAGAACATTCCACCTTGAAAAAATAAAAAAGAGGCTTAAACATGTTAATAAGAACACACCCCTTCATTGTTATGCTTCGTCTGAAGCTCTCATCTATCTTAACAAAAGAACCTATCATACTAATTTTATTATATATAATGTTTTATTTGAAATATTATAATTAATACCTATTTTAAATAAATAAATAACTTGTATTGAAAATGAACAAAATAAAAAGATAATTTTCAATATTAAAAAAACAAATAAATCAAAAGATAATGTATATATATATATATATATATGAAAACATAGAAGATAAGAGAAAATTTTCATTTAAATGAAGGAGGATACTTTATTTTGAAAACTTGCATAGAAACAAAAATTCTAAAGTTAAAATAGTATATATATATATATATATATATATATATATTATAAAATATTACGCTTAAAAGATAAATCATTAATTATTATATTTATTATTTCAACAAAAATTATTTTGAAAACTTTTTAGATTAAAATTTTCAAAAATAATAAAAATTATTCTAACATATTATATTTTATTATTTTAAATTTTAACTATTAAAAATATATATACATTAGGTTAGTAATTTAAGTTTTTAAATTTATGTTTTTGGACAAAGTATAATTGGCCTAAAGCTAAATGTATATGTTTTTTAAATTTTAATAGTTAAAATATATAAAAACCTTACACATACCATCAAATTCTACACCTGATGCCAAGGCATCATGGTTATGAATAGTTGTAAGAAGGAAAGAACTTTCAAACTACAATATAAAAAAGGATGTGGGTGATAAAAATCTCCAACAACGGAAAAACGTGAAAAAGGTATCAACTCTAATATTTTCAATATTAAATTTTAAAAGAGACTATAAATTGAACTCGTAATTCAAGTGGCATGTAAATTCATATGATTAGAAAATTAATCTCAACTAATTTGAGATGTAAATTTATAATAGCCTTTAAATTTATCTTTTCATTCTCTTTTTCATTACATGTATGGAATGGGATTCACATGTAGCTTATAGAAAGGCACGAAAAGTAATGTACAGGAAAAGTGCACACAGTGAGGAAGAAGAAGTCAAAGATTCCGGAAAGAAAGTTTAGCAGAAACGCGTAGCACTCTATTATGTTATTCTTAAAAAATGATAATATTTTTGACTTTAATTAATATTAATTTTTTTAATGTAAATTATATGATTTTATTTATCAACAGAATGAATATATAAAGTGTAGACTTATATTCAACAAAAATAATGTGTTGTAATTTATAATTAATCGTATTAAATTATTATAGATTGGTTATCAAGTTAGTCATTGTTCATTTCATGTACATGTTAGGTTATGATTCTTAAACCTATAAGTTATGAACTCACAAGAAAAAAATCATTTAAGTTTTTCTAAAGTTAAAATGAAGCATGTTAATTGATATAAAAAAACCTTAATTGTTAGCCTCTAAAATATTCGCACTCATTCCTTAGGTTTCTTACATCACATCTTGTACCCACTACATAAATATAATCAAAGATACTATAATTCTTGCAAAATCTAAAAAGTGAATTTATTCATAATGACAATAAAATATAAAATTCTTATTAAATTTAGGGTCATAAATTATGTCAATATATAATATTTTATAATAGTAACCCCACATATAAATTATTTCCTTGAATTAATAATACTAATGCCCTTTCAAAAGTGAATTGATTTATATTCAAAAGTGAATTAATTATTTTTGATCATAAATGAACATCATGAAACCAACAGATCTCTTAGGTCACAATCAAATTTCATCACATCTTACAAAGTCTCAAACACCATCAATGTATAAATGCTCTATTATCTGACCATTGATAATAGTTGTCACATTATAAGTATATAATAGTTATCCTTGGTCTCCCAAAAATAGACTCACATCCGTATTTCTTACAATAACATAACTCAAAAGAAAATATAAATTTTATATTAAAACACATCCACAAACATCAATACTCATTGAACTATAGTCTAAAGTCCCATGCGTCCATAGAATGGAGAAGGTTAACATAGTGCAAAGGTGAATATTTCACAACATTTGAAGTGTTAGGAATGACCTTCTTGTGTATGTGATCTACCTCTAAACTAAGTTCCAAAAAGTGACCCATCCATAGTCTTGAAAAGTATTGGGAAATTAATTATGAAAATGGCACATAATTCAAGGTGAGTCTAATGGATGGTCTAGTGTACACATGACCACCATATATCATTAGTACTATTATTTATGTATCATCACTTGTTATTTTGGTAGTATTTTATGTAATCTACACACATTAAGAACTTATTTCATACCTATATGACATTTGTACATTTCACTAAGCCTATGGATTTCAAATGTATTAGGCCACAACCTATAATTTCAAAGATTCCTATATTTATGGGATATCATATCACACAAACATAAATAACAAATTATGTGCCCATAATGCTAATATAACCACTATGTGGCCTCACCTTGGACAATATATGACCTCAATAAATAATTAACAATCACACTTAAAATCTGAAAATAAACTCCATCAAAATGGAGCTAATTTGAAGAGTGTAACTCTTTTAGCAATATTTATTTGAAATTGATGGAAGAAAACATCAAATAGAGGTGAAAATAAATGATCAAATCACATGGAAACATAAATTATCAATTAGGTGCATATATTATGATGGAAAATGTGTAATAATATAAATATATTTTAATATAGTAAAGAGATAAAACTATACTATTACCACCATACATAAAAATAGGTTGTGTTGAAAAGTGAGATGGAGGATATAAGTAAGAGGTGTTGTTGAAAATATGGGTATCAAGGATATAACAAGCATATTACATGAAAGTAACTCATAAATAAGTATAAAATATACTTTAAAAAGTATAATATATACTAATAAGAAATAAATTGAAAAGGATTAGAGGCAAAGTAATTTTTCACAAAGGTTTTAATAACTAACCTCCTAATGGATAGGGGAAATCTAACTATGGATATATCCATAGGCTTAGTTAATATACACTATTATAAGCAATTGGATAGTATATTAGATGAAAAAATATATTTATCTACTAAATTGAATAATATAAATAGGATGAAAGATGGGGATATTTAAAGTTGAGTATAATTTCGTACTTGTCAATCTCCACCTTGGTCTTAGTAGCACTCTACAAGATATATTATAGGTGAATATATAAATTGGTAAGGATAAAGACCAAAGTTTGCATAATTGTGTACACAAAACACTAAGGGGTACCTTGTTGGTTTTGATTCCTTATATTAGGCTTCAATGACCTAGTTGTCATCTATAAGAGTAACCTCATATCTCATTATTCCTATTATATACTTAGAGTAGATGTCAAATTCATGATCAAAGCATATAATTATTGAAAAATATATTATCAAAATTAATTGAGTAACTCTATAAATACTTGTCAAACTCTTAAAATTTACTTAGGTCAAATAGCTATGGAATCGATCTCGATTAGTTCAAAATAATGATTCCTGAATGGTTTAATACTAGATGAGCCATGCTGATTTGATAAGAAAAAAACTAAATCAGCCATGTTAATTTAGTAGAAAAGGACAAAAACAAGCATCCTTCTATATTGACCATGTAAATTTAGATTAAATAAAAGGATTTATGTACAAAATTAAAATAAACATTATTAATTTATTTTGAGTAATTGCTTAATATAATTTGAATATGAGGAATGAAGAGAAAATAGACTTAGAGGATGTTGAATAGAGATGAAGGCATGAAAATAGTGATACACATGTATAATGGGATAATATGGACATCTATAAAAAAACACCAATAATCCATCATACTCTTTTTCTATTTCACACTTTAAGACATGCACTCTATAAGTTTTATTCATTTAAGTGTCATGTAAAATATTTTTTTAGAAATTGAAAAATACAAGTGCCTATATAAGCCCTAACGAAAGCTCTTCATGTGTCACAATATTTTAACATGATTTGGTGATTTAGGGTATAGATATATAAATATATAATCAATAAATAAATGTTTATAAACAATGATAATTTAAATTAATAACTAAAAGTAACATATACATGCTGAAACATAAAATTCCAATTAAAATAAACATGTAAATGAATTAATCCTAATTATGGAAGTCATATATATTACATATGGTAATCCCAATGACAAAATATTGAAAAAAATATATAATAAATTTGGGCATAAAGTAGGAGTAAAGATATGTAAGTGTATATAACTCATAAAACAATTTAAAAGTAGGGGAAAATTTTGGCTAGCCAATATAATAAGTGTAAATTAGTACCAACATAACCAAGGAGGAAAACGATTAAAGGAATATTTAGGAAGTATAGATTATAAGGGTAAATTTGGACCAATTAATTTAATCAAAACAAAATCATAGATAAAATAAATATTGTTAGAATATGTGAAGATAACATGATTTAAGGTTAAAACTAAATCTAGAATACCTAAGTATAAAAATATGATGAAGGATAATAACACA